>SCLH01001446.1:127211-144604 GCA_004367855.1 Oikopleura vanhoeffeni
AAAAAAAACCGTTTAGTGCTCTAGAATAGACTCACCACCTGGTGGTGAGAAGTAACAAGATTGACTTTAAGATGTGTAATCGTTAGACGAAGGCTAGATCTACAAACGAGTATCCTCAGAATTTTTACAACTGCCCTAGATTTGTTCTGAGGCGTGATTGAAAGGTACCAGATAACGACACCTACCCCCTTAAATCTTCAATAAAAGTTTTATTATTATCGAAAAAATAAGTTTTACTATTAGTTAATTAACAACCCAGCTGCCAATCCTGCTATTTAAATTTTAATTATCGGCGCTTATTAGGACATATTTTCATTATTATGCGGTACGTCAGAAAAATTAACGATCAGCGATATTTTTATAATTTAAAGCTAAGTTAAAAATATGAAATTAACCCTTGGCAGCTCCGAATCGAATAAATCGGTGGAGGCTCCAAAGCCGATTTTTCGGTCCGACTTTGAGCGCTTATATTGTGATAATACACATCCGAATTATCTCCTATTAAACTCAAGTTCAAGCCGAAAGCCCAAAATGTTGTAGTGATTTAATAGATTTGGACATTTTAATCTAAAAAGAAAGGAAAATGAGCGCCAAAAAAGACGCTTTCATTTATGGTTACCTTGAAAAACTAAAAAATTGTCAGATAATATTTATAACCTGAACTAACTAATGCAAACCTTGGCTTTCAGCCTATAAGTATGGTAGGATTCAGGATGAAAATATAACTGATACTTATAGGCTCCTTCATCCTAATATCCCATCTCATTTTAATTNATTTTAATTAAGTTTTCAAACTTTATTCATGCTTTATACTGTTCTGTGAGTAAAAAAATCACCTTCTCATTTATTGTACATAAAATTATTCTGCTCCGTCTGTAAAAATATATTAAATAAAAAGTTAAACTTTAAATCTCCAATTTACTTTTCGCTCACGGTTGGATGTCTCGTGTAATCAAAAATCAATTTTTGCAAAATTTGTTCTCAGAAAAAAAATTAAAAAATGTTCACTTTTTTCTAAGAAATATCTAACAGGTGACCACCTGTAAAACTAAGCACAGCATGAGATGTAGTTCATGGTGTCTTCTCCCCTTTTTCTCTAAAATCTACTTTTCACACCTTGATACGCGGCTGAAATCGTTGAAAATAATATTTATTGAGAATAAAAAAAATATTTTGGAATGATTGATTAAAGCTGTCGGACATCGAATCAAAAACCTGGGTAAACAAAAAACGCTTGTGAACATGAATACTCGGCGGGATATCTAAATAATCAAGCGTCTGCCGTACTCAGCTGATTATTTTTATGATTGAAATACAATAGGCGGCGTTAAATTCAGATGTTTTCATATTTGATTTTAGATATTTAAAACACATTAAAACAAAATTATGAAAAATAGCTGATTTTACAGAAGCTGACCTTTAAGATTTTTTTTATATAGATAATGAAGAGATAATCGAGAGCTTAAATTTTTACTCCGACGATAATCTCGATGAAGATCTTGTATTTGAGATGTGTATAATAATCTCTTTTCAGAGCCTGTGAAAAAAATAGCTGGTAAATCCCTCATAAGGGTCGGTTATTTGATAGACCGATTGGTAATTTTGTACATTTTGTCTATTTTAGACGCAATGGAGTTAAAATTCTCAAATGCCATAACTTATGGCCCATAAGCCAATTTTCTGCTCTGAATTATGTAAGAAACACGATACGAGTACTAAAAATTCCTGATTTCGAACTTTGTTTCCCATAAATCTGAAATTGGACAGCCTATTGGTCACCTACTCTATATTTGGGTGTCAAACCCGACGTAATTATTCTCCATCAATTTTCATTATCAAGATATATTTTTCACTTGATAATATAGTAATTCTGATAATTTGCTACAATCGTATCTAAACAAAATGTGAAAAAAAAAGTAATAAAAAAAGTTAAAGGCATCAAATGGCGATAAGAAAATATATCTCTTTTTAGCACGATTCACACAATTAAGGGCATAATTGATACGCATTAACCCGTGTGAGCAAACACCTAATATATATTTGGTGACTGCATATTTAAAATCATCTAATATGCAAAAAAACATCGTAGAATTGTCTCCTTCAAATACATTATAAAGGAATTTTGGAAGATTTCAAAAAAGTGACTTATTTTTTTTTGCGAAATTTTGTCCAAACTTTTTACGGAGGTGTTGATTCTTTTGAGATTTTTTTCACAATTTTTACCTCTAAAAAAATTAATGCGACCTATTGACGTCAATAAAATTTGAAAATAAGCAGTTTTTAGGAAAGTGTTTTTTCCATGGTTGACACTCAAAACAAGATTAATTGGTATACAGAACAGATATTTTTTTTCAAAAGTGATATTTCAAAATTTTCAATTTAAGTAATTCCGAAAATATTTAATTATAAAAAATTAATTCGAGCATAAATATTGTCCACAGAGTCATTGATTAGTATATCGACCCAGAATAATATTCAGAACGTGTACTTATCTGCTTTTATAGGGGAAAATACCCATTTTTTATGAACAATTGTGATTTTTTTCATCAAAATTGTTAAACCTACTTTAAAAATTAGATTTTTGATTGATTATATATATAATCAAAATCAGAAAAAACGATGACATAGGTCAGATCTTGTAGATCCATTCAATACCAAACATAATTTGTGACACCCCTGTGAGCTTGTATCACCTGATATGCTGTACCTTGCTCTATCAGTAATTTTCTAAACCTAAAATCAAAATCTAGAATATCAAAATGTGGATGCAAAAATATATCGTTTGAACTTCCTTATGCTAAAAAAAGATGAAACTCTAAACTACCTTGGCTTTTTGTAATACGCGGTTGAACAGTCACCATATATAGTGTTATGGTGCCTTGCGGAACTTTTTTTTCTGTGCTCACACGGGTTAAGGCATTTTCAAATTTGCAGTATTGAACGTCACCAATTTGGGTGCTGAAACTGCAAAAAAATTGCATGTTTTTATTAAAATTTTTACAAAATCAGCTCCTTAAAAATAAAAAAGAACTATTTTCAATGACAAGTTCAAGGCCAATTTCAAGTTCATCGGAGAAGCTTGTAAGTACCTCAAAAGAAAGGAGAGGTCGATTTTTTCTAATGAAAATATTAGCAACTATGGGTGAATTATGTACTAAACGGTTACAAGAGAGCAAAAAATAGTCAAATGTGAGATTTCACAAGGAGATTGCTGCTCTCTGGCGACCTTTCAGTACATATGTGACCAATAATTCTAATATTTTCATCAGAAGTTGACTCTTCTCGATTCTTTTAGGGTACTTACGAGTCTCTACGATGAACTTTGAATTTACGGTTTTGATATACGGTAAACAATATACGGTATTTGAAAAAGTACTCAAATTACGCCAAAAAAAATTCCAGGTCAACTTCAACGTTTTCAAGACTTTTTTCTTATTACGGCACCAGTCCAAATAAAATCACGTGACAAAATATTCAAAAATAAGTCTGAATATGTCATATATTTAATCCTTATTTCTTAAAAATAAGATCACGTGACCTTTTTGGAAATACTACATGTTCAAACCTCTTAATTAGGTGTTTTATTAGCCCACAGAATTTTTCGGCCTAATTTGACTACTATTTATGTACTTGACCCAAAACGTTATTTCTGTATTTAAAGGTCACGTGATCGTTTTTGAACTTTGGTGTAATGGAGAAAAAGTCTCAAAACTTTTTAAAAAAGCACTTAACTTTTTTCAAAAATTTATTTTAGTAATTTTTGAAAAAACGGTACTATTTTTGCCAACCTTATTCCTTGATATACGGTCACGTGATCATTTTCGGCCTTGTGTGTAATGGAAAAAAAGTCTTAGAATTTGATCCTGCTCAAGGTCTTTTTTTGATGATTTAAATTTTTGCAAAAAATAACTTACTGTAATACTACCCTAATAATATGTTTTGAATCCGGGTGTCGGAAAATCGAACCTTCGAGAAGGTTTTTTGAAGGAAATCTCGACTGTATCCTCATCTTCAATCACATCACATGATTGTACATGTACAGTAAAAATTTCCACAAAAAAAACGCCACAAACGTAAATTATTTAAAAAAAAAGGGGTTGGAAATTCGTTATCAACTTGTAAATGCCTAATTCTCATGGATTAAGGATCCTAAAATGGCGATGAAAGGGGTCATGGTCACGCGTGACCATAAAAATACTGTGGGAGTTAAGTGCAAATTCTTCTTGTTAGTTCAATTTTTTGTAATTTGAGACTATCCTATGTCTAGAATTTCAAATAATTTTTTTTTAGCAAGCAAATCCAATATTCTAGAAGAACTCATCCGATAATAATTATCTTTTTTTTTGCTTGCAATCGATTTCTCATATGCTGGATGGTCGGATACAAAAAAATACCGAATTTGTGACCATGGTTAAAAATAACTACTGCACCCACAATCCCCTTTAAGGGGTGGCATAAGTCCAGCAGATTGGTACATTTTTTCAGAGCAATATTTGAAAGAAAATGTTCGATAAAGTGTATATATATATAGTGTACAGTATGTACTTTTTTTACTTGCGAAGTGAAAATTGTCCTTTTGCTAATTACGGCCAATTAAAAATGGTAACTAGGTGGATTTTATTTTGAACGCCAAGCTATAGCCGATGTCAAGGGTTTGAGAATGAAATCCACCAAGTTTCTATTTTTTATTGGCCGTAATTACCTAAAGAATTTTCACTTCGCAAGTTTCACTTCGCAAGTCAAAAAAGTACATACTGTATATATAGTGTAATATAGTGTATATATATATGAAGCTTATTAATATATATATAGTTTAACTATGAAAAAATGCATTTTAATTATTTGTTTACAATCCACTTTTTAGATTATAATTGGTGCTATGCTGACGTAGACACTGATTATATCAAAATATTGAGAATTCTTGAAAAGGCGTAATGGGAAAAAGACTGACATCCTGAAGCTTACATCTGTCCCATATAATTTATATAGTGGTTTATATGATATAAACCACTATATAAACTATTATTTAGTTTAGAGATCCTAGTGCTCATAATTGACTCATGGTTAATTTTATTTTGATCAAAAAATTAACTACGACGAATTTGTCAGCGCATAAGGGTATATTGTTTTCATCTAAAAGCGTCGATTTCAATGATGATAATACATAGAACTTTTCGGAGAACTTACGAAAACCATTGAGGACCTTTTCCCAACAAAATTGCCTATTAAAAGTGAATAGTGTTGCCCACACCGTTTGCATTTTGGCTTTTGAAAATGACTCATCCAATTGAGTTTCAAGGTAGGGCAGAATGACCACACATAATAAGTGTCACATGTTTATAAAAATAAATTTTACAAAAAAGTTATTACAGGGCGAGGCCCCATATGATATCGCCGAAAATGCCCAATATCGCCGAATTTTTTTGCCCAAAAACTTTCGGCGATATTGAGCCTCCCCTGTATAAGTTTTTTTTAAATTTTCTCTGAGCATGTCGAAATGTTAACGGTGTGCACAGTGTGCACTGCACACCCTACTGAGATTCGAAATTTTATGATGATAAATTTAGAAGATTTAATAAAAATTAAGGTTCAGCCTTAGCCAGATTCAAGATATAATGGAACGTGGTATATCAGTGACGAAATTGAATCTAGGAATGCTACTGGGCAAACGCTACTGAAACTCTGATTCCAGAACAGCAGTTTTATGTACTATCAAAAGAATGTATACCCCAGCCATGGGGGGAAATTTCAGCCAATGGGGCTCGACTTGCCCATTGTGAGATAGGGGCTCCACGCAATCTGTGCGCATGTCGGGGAATACAAACTGCGGGGAGTACATGGAAGTGAAACAATAAAAGCATGCCTTTCGTTTGAATATGTAAACCAATGTTAATCTGAAAAAACCAACAAAGAGAATAAAAATATAATTTCAGTTCATTTTTTTCTTGTCGCTATTGATTTTTAGATTAATCACTATTAATCTATCTTATACAAAATAGTTTGTTTAGGCATGCGCAGCATGCTCAAAAAAAATATTTTCTATAAATAGACCGTTTTGGCTTTTGCACAACACATGGTAAGGGGGAGATAAATTTGTGAGGGCGGTTCTTATCGCAGGTGAGTTTGAAAGAAGTATATGAAACGCGAAATATTTAGAGAATGAGTCGCGTGAGTCAGTCGCAGTCTCCTCCACACTTCTATTTATACAATAATGTGCTAAAACTAACCAACTTTCCAAAAATTCTTATTTATCTATACTAAAACAAAAAAAATACGCTTACAATCGATCCAAAATGCCATTAACGTTCTATTTAAACATAAATACATTATAATATTATATCCATATCGAATATTATCCTTTCTCCTGGCTTCGCACTTGAGAGTGACGGATCAAATCACAGGCTAGTCAACTTATTTTAAGAATCGTGTGATTTGATCGGTCACTGTCTTTTCTGACGTCACTGTTGTGACGCGGAGTGAGAACTTCTCACTGAGAAGGCAGAAGAAAAGATAATCTTTGATTTGTTGGAAACTTCCCGTTAATACAAAGTTGTTAGGTATTTTTTTACTGCATAGAAATTGGAATTGTAATATACACAGTACAGTAATCACAGTAAACGATATAGAATGTGGAAATCATAAAACAACATTTAATCGTCTCTTTGTAATGATTCATTACTGGCATAACTACTGAATTTACGAGTATCCAAATTTGACCTTAAATTTAGTTTAGCAAACTAAAAAGAAATAATTTAAAACTTACGCTAAAGTGGATCTTCTAGCATTTTCTTGTGGAAACTTCTGTATTAAATCTTGAATGTCTTTTTGGTTAAGGCGATTATTTGTGAATTTTATGTGCCTGAAATAACGTGAAATTAATCATTGCTTTTCAAATTACAGTCCTCGCTCTTTAAATGGTAACGTTCTAAACTGATAAGCAGTTGGGGTCGGTATTCGTATATCCCCGTATTCACACTCTTGTTATATCCCGGCCCTGCTCTTAAACACACCAGTGTTTCCTAATCAGGGCCGGATATTAACAAAAGTGTGAATAGGGGATAATCAGTTTGGGAGCGTGGTCCACGTTGCGTGGACTGCTAAAAAATTTAGCAGATTTTTCAGATTTTTTTAAATGAAACAGAATATGAAAATTTTCTGCTATGATTATTCTTACTTAATTTTTGGAAGCTTTCCAATATTTGGAGGTAATTCTTCCAGGAAATTTCCATCCAGGTCCAAGTTTTCAAGATTTCGACAATTCATAATTTCTCGGGGTATTTCCTGTAATTGATTATTGGACAACCAGAGACCTTGAATAAACTTGAGTTTAAAAAATAAAATATTATTTTGATTATAAATTTCTCACCCTTTAAGTTACCGAGTAAACCAATTGCTGATGATATTTTTTCGATACTATTGTGCTGTGCATGCAGATACTAAAATAATTACAATATAAAAAGACATGTTCGGTCACTAAGTATCAAACTGTTTGTTGAACTTCGCACGTTTGTATTAAGTGAACAGATTTCTATTTTGTGAATGATAAAATTATGCTTAAGGGGGTACCCGTCATGAACTGAGACTCAAACAAAAACATTTTCTCAATTTTATACTAATGATCTTTCTGAAAGTATGGACAATATCAAGGCAATTGATGCTATTTTCATCCCCATACTCTGCCAAGAAAATACTTTTTGGGAATTTTGAAATATTTTCTCTGTAAAAAAACCATTTTAACCAAAATTTTTTGATTTGTAACAGCTCTCCGCAAACTCATAATCTGTTTATTTATATAGGTTTCAAAATTGTGGCTAAAAAAAGAGGAGTAGGCTTTTGCGCGAGCTCTTAAAATCAGCTCAAAAAACGTTTTTTGCCTATTCTGGATGAATTTTCGAAAACTGTAGTAACAGACCTGCGTACCTTTCTTTTGGTTTATTAAATATAAACTCAATTTTCCTACCCTCAAAACTCACGGAGGAGTAGGCTTTTTAAGACAAAATATCACTTTACTTTGAAGCTCGTTCCTGATTGGTCCAGCAATCAGTGATCTTCAATTTTAATTTAAAGTGTGAGATTTTTGTTCAATTAATCAACTATGTTTAACTATTGAGCTTCACAATGTATTGTTTTTCAGATATTTGCCTGCAAAAACCATGAAAACGCCTTTTCCGATGACGGGTACTTAGAGGGGTTAAGTTGCTGATTTTATAAGATCTTAGGGTATCAAAATTGCATCGGATTGATTCGGATTTTCACAAAATTTACTACCAACCAAAAAAAAATGAGAAATTTTGCGTGTTTTTTTCAATTTTTTCGAGATAAAGTAAAAAATAAGATTTGTTTCATTTAGCTACTAAAACAGCTATAGGCCGCCGCTTCAAGTGAGTAAAGATTCTTTTCAGTGTTTCCTGGCTTTAGTTTTTGCCTATTTTGACAAAGTAACTTTGAATTTTTACAAAAAATTTAAAGTGATTTCCTAAAATTTATCAAAAATTTTATTCAAAGCTTTTGCTTATTTTCTGCTAGCTTTCGGAAATTTAACTTTTGGAGATATAGATTTTTCGACGACAAATGTCCAAAAAACTTTGCTTCGCTAGGAGTGTAATTTTAAAAAGTCTACACATTTTTTCGCAAGCTGAAGTGTAGTTCTACAAGTTAGCAAATCAAAATAGTTTTCTGTCGGCTTATTTTTTGTCGAGAAAGGTCAAGTCCAGCGATCAAATTGGGTACATACCAAGCGCAAGTAGGAGCGTTGAAACTAAGCACTCTTAGCGATAGATTATTTTTTTCATAAACTTCCTTTAAATTTCAGATTTTTTATATCACATTTAATTATGAATATTAATATCTCTACGCCCTAAACTTATTAATTTTAGTTCGAACTCTAAAGTATTGAAATGAAAATAAATTACCTTCAAATTTTCTATTTTGCATACATGTGAGCTTATTTCTTTCAGTCTGTTATGCTGGATCCACAAATAGCGTAAATTTATTAAATCTCGAATACAATGTGGAAAATGTTTGATCACATTATCACTTTTTGGGATGATAAATTTTTGAAGAATTATTGAATTTCAGACAATTAATAAATTAAATAATTAATAATAATAATTGTCAATTATTTAAAATACACTCCGTGGCACGGAGTCTGTGCGGCATATTGTGAAATATTTCTGGGCCAACTCTTTTTTTGCTTGTTTCATCAATATTTTAGTTTCCGAATTAATTTGGTTCTCATTGACATTTTTTAATGACAGAAATATAAGCTTCCAAAAAGGATGTCCTTTATCCCCTTTTATATCCCTTTTCATAGCAACAGATCGGGAAATTTTTGAGATAGGGATGGAAAATCGTCAAAGGGATATTTTTTGGAAGCCTGGGCCTAAATGGCCCGGGGGCTAAAGAGAAACAAACAAAACACCCACCACCTGAATTCATCACTTAATACAGTGTTTGGCCACTTATAACTCCTCTACAAATACCAAAAAAGGGGTTTAATCTGGCCAGAAGATTTCAACTGAGAGTAGGGCGTGGTTAAGTGGTCAATCATTACAGTAAATGTCAATACTGTATTTTCAATATTGTTATCAAATAATGTGAAAAATATCATTTTTAAAATTAATTGTATCGAAATGTCATCTCGGAAGAAAACAGATTTAATTGGTAGCATTATAGCGGTCACGGGAGTTCGGTTTTAAAGTTTATCAACTTTCCTAAGATAAAGACATTTCAGTGAAATCATTTTACAGACTGTTGATGGTACTTCTTTGAATTTATTTGCTTCCAGAGATAATGTTTCTAGAGGTAGAAGTTCAAAACCTTCGGGAATTTTGTTTAAATTGCAGTCCGTCAAGTAAAGTCTCGTCAAATGCTATCAAAAAGCTTCGAAATTATATCACGCGATAGTTCATGTCAAAAATAGAGAGAACGCTGCGTGCTGCACGCTCATGAGAAAATTCTTGAATTTAAAAAAGTCGGATCGTGTTCAGCATCAAAAATTCATGAAACCCAGGAAAAATATAATATGTAAAGACACTGACAACGGTTTTGTCTTTACAGTAATAAATTTGTCGACGTTAAAGACTTTGCTCTCTTGCGCTCCCTAGATCAAAATTTAAAAAAAATGAGAAATTGTTCTTGTAGGAATATTTTGACTTTTAGATATATTTGACTATCATCTGTATCTGATATCGTGACTCACAGCAAATTTCGGCTTCGCGCCTAATTTTTTATGTAAAACACGATCGGACTTTTTTTAAATTCGAAAATTTCTTCATTTTTTCAGTAAAATTTTCAAACCTTCCTCGTATTTTCCTTGCTTAAATGACCTCAGTAGTCCCTGCACTCCATTGTAATTAGAATTAGAACTCCAATCAACTTCTGTGCCTAAAATCGAGCTTCTACCCTTCGACTTTCTACTCGCTTTTCCTTCTTCAAAAACCGAGTCATACATAGCAAACTGCTTACTTTTCTTAGATTTGTTAATACCACTAGGTTTTCTCTTCATTCTTTGGTCGCGGTTTTCTTTCGTGGTCACGTGACCAGCTGCATGTTTGCGGACTTCTAGAACTTTTTCAAAAACTGGAAGTACTGGCTTTAAATCGGAATTTATTTCTTTGTGAAGAGTCATTTTGCCGAAAGTTGTGGCCCCACCAACACAAGTGGGCGTATACAAGTCATAACAAGAACTTGAAATATTCGATTAGTCAAAAAATGCACATTTTAAAATTAAAATTGCGAATTTTTTTAAATTGAAGATAAAAAACGAGACGAATTTTAACAAATTTTCGAGTTGGCTGCCGTATAATTTTTAGTCACTGTTTTTTGGTCACTTCCGGTCAAACCGGATGTGACCAGTGTCCCTGGAGCATGACCAAAATTCTGTTATAAATCAATGTACCTATTGTTTCGTTCCAATGTCATACAATAAATTTTTTTTCATAGTCGGAATCATGTTTTTCAAGGTTACACCCCATGAAACTAAACAATCAGTTCAATTTTCCAGATTATTCTCACGGTACTGACCCTAAGTATGACTTATACGGTATAAGTTATACCTTTATTAAATCTGTTTATAGGCTTAACTGTAATTTAATTAACTTTCAGAATTAACTATTTCTGGACCCATAGTAACATCTGGTCACGCGTGACCATGCGTTTTCAATCCAGCGTATAACCTTAGATTAATTATCAACATATATTTTTTCATTGTTGATAATATAATTCAAATAATTTGCTACAGTCTTAACAAAAAAAATTTCGAAAAAAATATCCCATGACCACGATTCACAAAATTAAGTGCATTAGTAATACGAACAGAGGACTAATTTGACATTTTGGAATTTGTAGTATGAAACCGCTCACACTTTGCTTTTGCTCTGTTTAAAAACAACGAAATGTTTTTATTAAATTTTTTTCGAAATCCGCTTCTTAATCTTGAAAAGACAAAACAACTATTTTTAGATGACTAATTTGATATGACGCAATCGAATTGATTTTTTACATCAGTCCATTCGGGCAGTTTTTGTAGCTCTTAAATTTAGCAGAAGTGGAAAGATATGCATTATAGTGTAATCGTAGGCGTAGAACGCGAATCCGTTATCCGAATTCAAAATCTTTGAGTACAAACTTCTTTGAGCATAAACTCTAAACGTTTTAAGACTTTTTCTCATGACAGCATAGTCCAAATAAAAAGGTTTTTTTTGGTTATTCCAAAAACTTTTTAAAAAAGTAAGTACTGTAATTATTTAAATAGTCGATCGATCACTTTGTAAATGCTTCATCTTTAAATGATTGAGGGTCCTAAATTGAGATTAAAGGGCACATGGTCACGCCGTGACCATAAACTTATTAATGAGTTAATTTTCGCATTAAAGTGAGTATCAGTTAAAAAACTAGTAAGACGTGACAAATTCTAGAAAAAATAAGAAATGATAGAATTTTAGAATCTGTAACAACTTGACAAGTTACTTGTTCGGTGCAAATTTTAACTAATTTTTTATTAATATAATATTGTTATGTTCTGCATATAATTGCATGGCTTCACGCTGGTACTACAGGGGGTGCGCGTATAGTTAGAAAGTTTGTTCGCCAAAAACCCTAACTCTATACGCGTACTTTCTACTTATACGCGTACGTTTGGAAAAATGTTGCTCTATTGGTCAATTTGACAATATCTAGAGTTTAAAATTGCGTTAAAATATGGTCAGAGTGAGAATTTTTGTTGTGATTTAACTCGTAGACTTTTAGACATGACTGTACCAGACTCGATTTTAGCAACGCGTTGCCTCACTTTAATCGCCATATTAGCAAAGTTTCATATCAACATTCATTTCAATAGCTTAAAATAATATTCAGCAATTTGCTTACAAATGAAAAACCAAAAAAATTTTAAACGATTTAAAGGCATTTATGAGGATAGAAACAAACAAATGCGAAAATTACCTCCTGTTAAAGAGCAAAGTGATAATAGAGATGAAATTAAACTTAATTATATTTGCAATTACCTCATATAAAACTTTAATGATTTTCTATCGCTCTGGTAAATAATTATTGTTTTCTACCAAAATTTCTCGTAGTATAATGACTCTAAATATTTTGGAATCTATCTCTCGTTTGGAGAAGAAAGAGAGAACCTCACGCATCACGCAGATTCTTAGTTCCACTTGATTCTTATTATCGTGTTCCGCGAAGTTGACTTCTAGAGCACTTCTTTATTTAACCGGAGGCCAATTTAAAATGCAATAAACGTCTTAGGATTCGGACGATTTTTATAGGGTCTTCTCACGCTGATTGAGTCCTTTGAAAAAAATCATGTACAGTAATTTTAAAAAGTACTCAAATTACGTCAAAAAAAATTCCAGGGTCAACTTCAAAGTTTAAAACTTTTTCTTATTACACCCAATATCGACTAAAATCAGCGTGACGAAATAATTCAAAATAAGTTTGAATATGTCATAGAATAAATCCTTATTTCTCGAAAAATAAGATCACGTGACGTGTTTAAAATATCTATATGTTCAAACTCTTAAATTAGGTGTTAATTGGCCAAAAATTTTTCGCGTTATTTGTCACTATTGTTTACTTTAACCAAAACTTATTTCTATTTGAAGTCACGTGATCGCTTTTGACTTTGGTGTAATGGGAAAAAGTCTTAAAAACTTCTAGATCACTCTCAACTTCTTTCAAAAATTGATTTAAGCAATTTTGGAAAACAGTAGTACTTACAACCTATTCCTTAAATATACAGTCACGTGATCATTTTCGGCTATCATGTAATAAAAAATGTCTTAGAACTTTTTTTTTTTACGATGACAAGGTCTTTTTGTATTTAAAAAATTTGCGAAAATAGTACTTAATACGCAGTAAAATTTTCAAAAAAAAACAAGCACAAACGTCATTTTGTTCAAATTTATCGCTACTTTATAAGATACTTTCATCAATTAATTAAGCGTCGTAAATGCGATTAATGGTGTTGTCCGCACCGTTGTAAAATCGAGTCTACAGTTTAACATTAATTTTATCGTTACATAATCTTCTAGAGTATAAATTTAATTTTATTGAAAGAAGGAAATCAAAGTTATTTTAATAAACAATGATTCGAAAAAATGATTATCCGAAAATCGTTTAAAATGCAAGAAACAATACAAATTATGAAAAATATGCTACGAAATGCACTCCAGAACTAAATATTTATCTGAATAACTATTAGGTCATTTCTCACAGCTAGCCGAAATTGTCTGCGAACTTGAACATGTTTCTAACGCCTTACATACCGACACTTCCATTGGTCAATATGAACATGTTTTTAAACAAGCGTATTTTTCATTGTCGGCCACGGAGCAATCTTGGTCTGAAAATCTAGTTCAAAAACGCCTATCTTGCTTGCTAGCACGTGTGAACAGCCCTATCTTTTGCCTTAACTCTACCGCCGCACGCCAGGAACGAAATTTTATTTTTCAACATGCCGTAGGTTTTTCCGGAAGCCTTACGTACGTTTTTGGGTGAATCATAACTCATACGCTATAACTATACGCCGCACCCCCCTGTATTCCAAAGGCAACAGTAAAGAAAAATAACAAACCTTGTGGCACTAGTTAAACTTTGTATTGATTGTGAAAGATATTCAACTTGACTGAGCCTCCTTTCTTCACTATAAGGATATACAAATATTTTTTTCGTTTTACTCCTAAATTTATACTGTGTTTAATAATATTTGTTTGATGACAGCCGAAATTATTTTTGGCAGTGGTTTCATCACATTGTAAATAACAGCTATACATCATACGTTAAAACGGGAACTGTTTCGGTTGAAAAGCAAATTAACTAAGGTAGGTGCGAAAAATTATTATTAGTCTATTCGTTTTGATTCATTTAAAAATACTGCTAAATCAGACTTTTTCCGGAGACAAAATATATATTATTTCGAAATAAAAATGACTTACCCTCTACTTTGAGCGCTGTTTCCAGAAAACTTATATGACCTCAACCTTCAACCCTTTTTTTATCAAATTGAAGAATTAATTTGTCGAACAACAAAAATTCAAATTCTAGAAATTTTATGTTTAATTCTAGAATTAATCGTTTGAAAAACAAGGCTAATTAAATCACGTGATACTTTCTCATGGTAGTCTCCAGAAAGTATCTCTTTATCGCAATAACCGCGCAGTGGTCGGAACTACTATTTAATACTTTTGTCCGATTGGAGATCTTAAATCCGGGAAGGGCCCATTTTTAGTAAATTATATTTCTCATCGGCGTAAGTTTGAGTGATTTAATACAAAAAAAACTTTCTCGAAGCACGCACATTCCACGATTTCTATTGTATGTTGAAAATTGTAAGACGTTTTAAAATACGTTCGAAATATTCATGAAATATAACTTTTTTAACAAAAAAAATTCTCGGTATAATGAAATTATTTATGATACTCACTTTCAAAATACTTACCTAAAAACAGGATAATTTCTACTTTTTATTCCATTTTTAAGTTGAAAATAATTTTATCAGAAGTGCGACTCAGGCGGAAATTGCTTTCAATCAACTTGCCATAACATTTGAACATATGACCGAAAAAACTTTTAGTTATATTTTTTGATTTGAAACACCGAATCGGTGTCACCTATTTTTATAATGAATAAAAGAAAAGTGTCTGCGAACATTTTTCCGTCATTTTTGGATGAAAAAAAGCTTGAGTCTTTCAAACGGATTTGTGCCTCCAAGGGTTAACTAAATACTAAAACTGTATTTGCTCATTTAATTTAATTTGTGTAACCTTGCCACTAAAGCATCCGAGTGATTTTGACCTTGATTTTGATCGACCTGAAAGCGATCTTGACCTTTCTCGTCCAGCTGGGCGTCCAGATCTTTCAGGGGATCGTTCGCTATAAAAATCAGTTAGAGGAGTCGATGCTTAGAGACAGATTCGGCACTTTTCATTTTTTCTCTTGAAGGTAAATTTTTTTGCTTCTTCGGCATTTTGAATTAGAGTTATTGTAAATCAAAGGTAAAATTTTTGACCTTGGTTTGTACAGCATAAAACTATGACAAATACTAAAATTGCAAGCAAAAATATGACATGCAGCATGTCAAATGCTGTATAATCTGATTTTTCAGACCATTGTTTTAGCCTTCAATCATAACTAAAGAATTTTTGAGAAGTCTAAACTCAGTTTAGAGCTGGATTTATAACATTTTGATATCTTATTCGGTTCCTTCTACAATTAAAAAAACTCGATTTAGCATAAATCCTGAAACTTTCAAATACCTAAATTGAAAATTCGGCACGGGATTACGTAAGGTTTGTTGAGCTAATTTTTCCTACGGTACCAACTTTTATGACGGGCGCGCTTTTTATGGTGTAAGAATCACAAATGAACTCGCTATACCTGTACATGGGTTATTAATGCAGTTTCAGACAAATTCCAGCATAGAGTTTGTTGATATCGAAGTGAAATGATATGCAGTGTTTTTTACTAAAGTGTTCAGTCAAAGAAAGTGATTGATGTGGTCTATTTTCAGAAATTTATGAACTGGCCAGATTAAGCTTTCTGCGATTGATTGATTTATTAGAATCATCAATTTTTTGACAGAAAATAACCTGAAAGGCGTGATTTTATCAGAATGCATATAAAATACATTATTCGGATAAAATTTATGTGAAAGTTCACTTTTTTACATGCAAAATGAGTGATAACTAATGTGAATTTTCCCACCAAAATTTAAAGACCATAAAAATCAAATTGTAATCGTAAATTAAACATAACTTAAAAATACGGCAGACACGAACTTAAAATTAAAACGCGTAAAAGTGCACCTGTTACGTAACGAAGAAAAAAATGAAAAAAACGTTCTTTCAACCAAATTTTTAAAAGTGTGTAAACTAAATACATCCCCCTAAATGTTTATCCCGCAAAAAAGGTGTCATTACACGCCCGCAAGACGTAGGCGGATGACGTTAAATAAAAGCATTGCGTAAGCCCAAATATGGGATAGTCGCGGAACAAACATATAACTCGTCATATAGTTGACGTTATATGAAAAGTTTGAAAAATCTGAAAAAAACGTACAAGATGAGTTCGATTAAAAAAAATCTTATTTTTGGCGCTCAATAGCATTCTAGAGCTAAATTTACGATTGTTTTTCGAACCAAGTTTTTAAACGTGATAAAGCTAAATATATAAATAGTCATAAAAAATCTGACAAAAATCCAGGGAGGAGATCGAAATTGAAAAAACATTGTTTTTTATCCTTCAATGCTCTTTAGCACTTACTCACAAATCGTGAGTCACGATACGTTTTTGTTAACGAAATTCAATTATTTTTAGGAAGTCTCTGCGCTTTCCAACACCGTTAACTTTGTGTTTTAATCGTTATTTTTTTTTTACAAAATACAATCAAAGTCGAATAACGCCAAAAATTCTTACCCCGACGGTCAGGGCCTGACCTCCCCCATTAATTTTAGTTTCATCAGTTGGAAATTCCAATTTATATATCCTGCATGATCTTACTGCTTGAAATTTGGAGTGACCTTTAAGGGGGTTCTGAATGTGAATTGCTGTAATTGCTGGGTATTTGTAACCACTTTTCAACAGTCTGTAACTTGTGATTAAAATGATCAAACATGAAAATGAAAAAAATATATTGTTCTGTAAACACTTTTCATGATTTTTATAAACCCAAAAAAAATTTCTCATTAGTAGCAAATTCGTAAATCGTATTACGAAATCGAGTTTTAAAAATGCACAATTTTTGCCCAGCAGTCAAAAACTCGAGCAGGTAATATACGAATTAGTTGAAACTTTCAAAATAACACGAAAACATAACAGTCGACCAAACTATAGTATTAAGAGATGATTAGTTTACGTTCAGGTGATTCGTAAAAATGAAAAAAAAA
>SCLH01001447.1:32739-86131 GCA_004367855.1 Oikopleura vanhoeffeni
CGGCGGTTCCTGTCGGTCCACCTTTCGAAAAGCAATTTTACAGTCTGTGTATTCATCATCAGAATTGATGAATTTAAAATAAAAATAAACTCTACCTCAAAATAATAATGACGATTGTCACAGCAAGAAGTGCTGAGCTTGCTTGACGCAATGATTTGTAAACCCGCATTTTGAGAAGTTCTTTTCTTTCGAATTCCGCCACATCTCGCCACTAAATAAAAATTTGAAAACCATCATAAAAACATTTCAAAAGAAAAACTTGCATTTGCACCGATTTTTATGAATACCATGACTAATTTTGACAAAGAGAAAAAAAAGATGAAGCCTTCAAAACTAGTTAAAAAAAACTTTACTTCGAATTTAAATTAAAATAATCCACTTTTCGAATTATCTGTTTCTTAATGGCCATGATTTACAGCGAGATTGGATAAAACAGATTAAAATCGGCCACCCAAATTACAAGATTAAAGTCAAATTATATACATTTTTTTGTAATTCTAAAATACATCTTGTCAAATTTATTGCAAAATACAGTTATGTTTGTCAAATTTTTTTTACACAACGATTTTTTTATCTGAAAGTTATCAGATTCAAAAATAAAATGTCAAAAATAATATTTGTCACTTGATTTTCAATCATTTAAACAAGCATGTTATACAAAAGTAGATAAATGGTATCAGATAAGATGGTTTATCTAATAAAATATCGTGTGAGTTTCAAGTAGCGTCGAGCAGTTATTTGCCGTCAAATGTAAAGCCTAATGTATAATAGCATGATTTTTCCATCACCTCAAGTCTCGACGTCACTTCAAACTCACACCTTTTGCTTAATCTAGGATGTGCGGGCTGAGGGAGCCAATCCTAAGACTCTTCCTAGCCACTCATGAGGCCGCTTTTCAGCCCGCACATCCTAGATTGAGCAAAAGGTTTTAAGGGGGTTAGCAGCGATGTAATAGACTGGCGTCAATTTAATTTACGAAATAATTAGTTAGTTTATTTTTTTGCTTATTATCGTTTAGCTGAACCAAATAAATGTGTATCAGCTCATTAAAATTTTTTTTATAATTACTTTTATTTTATAATTCGTAAAATTTTCAAAAAATTCAAAGCATTACGAAAATTTTAAGCATTTTTCGTCTAAAATTTTTTCTGATAATTTTTTGAAATTTGTGAATAAAAAGAAAAAAAAATAGCCACTTTAACTTTTTTCATGCATGTTTACATATTTTCTGACTGCTGTTTGAAAAATCATGAAATGTTTATTGTCATTTTGTTGTCGACTTTTTAGAAATATTATGAAAATTTTCCGCAAATAAGTCCAAAAATTTTTATTTTGAGGTTTTTTGAAATCTGCTTAAAAAATAAAGCCAAATCACATGTGAAATTGTATAGTATCTATTTGATTTCCGTATTTCAATCGATGGAAAGGTCAAGCGAATATTGTTTCTGAACTACTGATAACATTTACAACACTGCTTGACACCGGTTTGTGCCATTTGGCACGCAATTTATACAAATTTTATTTTTTTGAAAACATCATACAAAATTGCGGGTGTAATGGCTACTTTACTTTAAAAGTCAAAACATTTTCTATATTTAAACTCAATTGAAGGTCAATTTTTTTTCCTAAAAATCTGTTTTTCTCTATTTTTCATGGAAAAAAAACTTTCATATAACAGAAATTTTTCATGTGATTATGATTCTCCCACTCATAAGTGCATTACACCCGAAAAAGTCTGAAGTTTATAAATATCTCCTTTCAAAGAAATCCCACATCGGGTCAAGTTGGAAATGGAGTTGTAATGAAAAGTGGTTTTTGATATTTTTACAGATATATTAAGAATGTTGAGAAATTAAAAATATAAACGTTGCAAGATTTTTTTTTTTTACTAAATCCGTTAAAATGCCCAAACATTTTGTATAACCCTTGCGATAAACCTTTTCGACCCCTAGTAGTCAAAATTTCTTGTACTTTCTCAATAATTATTTTAGGCCAATTACTTTTTTCTAGTTTAAATGTTTCTGTGATTTTATAGACTTGAAAACTTATTTTAGTACTGTAAAACTCTTGACAATGAATTAAGATAATTCGAAACTAGTTGAATAAATACACTATAAAAATGTTAAATATTTTTATCACCGAAGCGAAGAGATTATTTTTTGCGAAAACCAGAACTGCTTCACGATCTTTCAACAAGTGGACCAACGTCATAGAACCAGAGAAGCATTAGAATTTATACAGTCATGCCTACACCGTAAAGTATCCCCAAGTTTCGTCCGCATAACTAAACACGAAATAAAAAAGTTAGGGCTCGATAAGCCGCTTATACACATTTTGGAAACACGTAGGTTGGAGAACGAAAAGAAACTCAAAAAGCCAAGCGCTTGCGATCCTATTACACGAATTTGACCTCTTAGCTAATGAAATCTTATTTTATTCCAATAATTAATATTAAACTTTAAACTTTTACATTTAGTTAAAAATACAACCCTTAAATTTGAAGCCAGGTCGGACCAAAAACGACACAAAAAATTTGACAGTCTTATTTGGACTCGTGATACTGAATTTAATACCGCGAATGTTATTAATAGGACAGACGTCGAGATTCCCCTAACGTTTATAATTTATTGCGTATGGGAAAAAACTTAGGATTGGTGCACCTTATAGCAGCAGTAATAATATTTTGGAGGTAGATTAATTGTAATAATTTTTGCAAACTCGGCCAGAAAAAGCAAGGTTTCCGAGCTTTTAATTGGTCGCATGAAAAGTTTATCAGCCTAGCAGGTATCGATATTCAGTCGTTGCAGAACTAATGATTCTAGAGTTAATGAACTTGAGCAATTTCTTAAGAAAAACCCACAAAATATTCTGTTACATGTGGACAAATCGCCTGACCTAATATACGTTAAAAAATGTGATATATTTCGAAAAAATCAACGATTTTTTAGGCGATAAATTTGAGATTTTACACTAACTATACAGGTAAAAAATTAGAAAATGATATTTGAGGCCTATAGGGCCCTCATAAACAAAACTTTCGCGAAAAGTTTACCTAGAATGTGATATTAGATATGCACCGGGATATAGCATCTCAGATTTTTATGGACGTACAAGGTCCACAAAGAAATTTTCCTATCCGCGGCATAGTTACTAGTTATAACTCTATGTTTGCAATAGTGAACTTTCATAAAAGAACTCCTAGCGCCAATAGTTTCTAGAATGTGAATATCTCTTTGATAGTCTGCAGACTTTAAACAAAAATTTTACTTGACAAAACGATAATCAATGAAAATTGAACATGGTTCTTTTCAGTTGATATAGTTAACATGTACCCAAATGTGAACGTGCCTCGCACAATTCTCCTTCATTTTAGACAGAATTTTTGAAGCAACGCCGAAAATTTTTCAAGTACAAAAACCATAACGGTTATATTTGCCACCACCTACGCGCGCCAATTTGAAAATGTTTTTGCTGGAAACTTTACAAAATACTCTATTTTTCGAAGCCCCACAGGCGTCTTTAAACAAAAAATCCGGATTGGGATGGAGTTCTATTTCTGCTAGTATTTCAACAATTTTCGTTAATTTATGGAACAAGAATTCATTAAAACTTCTTTAACTCGCTGGTAGTCTTATTTAGTACCACCGATATGCAGATGATGCAATACTCATTATTAAGAAACCTCAGTAAGAAGTTTTTTCCGTGAAAATTAATGCATTTGACGCAAAATTGAAATTTACTATGAGTGAAATGAATTCACAAAATGAAATTAATTTTCCTTGACACAAAAATTTTTATAAAAAACAGTGCGTTAGAATTTATACGCTATAGGAAAAAAGGACACTTTACTGTCATTTCTAATTTCAAACACAGCGTTATGAGTATGAAATATCTCAAGGAAATATTTCACTGCCCTTCACCGTGAAAGAGATGCTTGTTCAACCCCTCAAATTTTTATGGAAAGTTTAGAAGAACTTAAAACCGTTTTTTACCGTAATTCATACCCAATGGCCTTAGTTGAAGCTCGTATTAAAACGATTTTTAGTGATGATAAAAAGCGCGAACGAGAACCTACTAATATCACGATCGTCCTTGAGTACACATCTCCCAAATATCGAACAATACATTTGTCGGCTTATAGCAAAATGTTGATATGTTACAAAACTTCCGAGTGACGTTGTTATAGGACAATAAAGCTTACAAAATTGTTTTCTTCACATTGCTAAGCAAAGTTAAACCAAAATGAAAATGGTTAATCTGGTATACAAATACCGTCCTGTAATCTTTTTACATTGGTGAAACCAAAAATTACTCCAGATCCGTGCACATGACCATCAACCAAAAGTAGGAATACTCACATTTACCAGCATATATCCAATTGCGCGATATACATAAAAGAGGCTAGTGAATTTGCCTTAAACTATCCGAACCAGTTCACGAGTCCGAAAAAGGCTAAAGTTGTCTTTTTCAAATCAAATTCTCAGTGGCTAGAGAGGCTTTCGAAACGAGCACCGTCGTAAAAAATGTGAGCATATCACATTTTAGCTTACAACGACCTAATATAACGATCAAATACATCTAAAGCTTTCACCTTGTTTTAACCCTAGACTCAAAATTGCTTCACACGCAATGTTAACTTTGATTTTTTTAACTAAATCCGTTAACTGCCCCAAACATTTTGTATAACCTTGCGATAACCGTTTTCGACCCTAGTAGTCAAATTTCTTTACTTTCTCAATAATTATTTTAGGCAATACTTTTTCTAGAATTTAAATGTTTCTGTGATTTTTATAGACTTGAAAAACTTATTTAGTACTGTTAAAACTCTTGACAATGAATTAGATAATTCGAAACTAGTAGAATAAATACACAATAAAATGTTTGCAAGAATGAACACTTTTATTGAAGATACAAAATAATAAAAAAAAGTTTCACATTTTTTTTCTTTCATAAATCAATCCAAAAAAATGTAACTTAATCTTCCACATCGCTGCTACCCCCTTAAAGGATATGATATGTCCGAGTATTACCCCGCATATTATCACGGTAATTGCTGGACTATTTATGGCCACTATTTTACCCAAACATTTTATATAATTTGGCTTTTGAAAACGACTCATCCGATTTAATTCGTATAAAGATCAAATTAGCACAATAATCTTTTTTATATTCAAATTTATTGAATGAGTTCAAATCAAATCATTTTTAATTTTATTTCTGAGATTACTAAAATTGTTTCAGCTATCGAAGAACTCAATTAGATTAGTCGTTCTCAAAAGCCGAATTATATAAAAAGTTGGCTGAAAAAATGGCATAAAAGCCCCAGCAAGTACCGTAATAGATATCTACTTATATACCTTACTCTGATATTCAGAGTTATTGAAGATCTATCATAAATATATTTAAAGTACAGTATTTACTGATTTATTTTTTCTTACTTTACAGAAAGTGCAGAACATAATTTAATAAAAATACTTATGTTCATTATTTATATACACAGTGTATAATACACTTGGAAATTATCGATAATTAATATTGCATTTAATTTATTCAATAACTACTGTTTTATAGACAAAGTAAACATTTTCGATACTCACCATTATTTGACGACAGAAAAGGGGTACAGAAAAAAATTTAACAAATATTTCCATGTTAGAAATTATGAAAAATCGGAATTTTGAATTAATTTAAATTTTGAAAAATTTCCTTTATTTAAAAGCTTACATTATAATCCACATAATTGTTTGAGTCTATAATTAAAACGCTAAATGAAAGGCTTATTAAAGAATAAGCTTGATATTAGACTATGAAGTATATTTTATATTTTTGCTCTATCGATATTTTTGCTTAATAAATTGATATTTTTGAGCATGAATCATCGTGCCTGATTGTGGTGATTAATTATGGTGCATGACGAAATTTTGTGACCGCTTAGTTTTCTCGTCTCAAATATTTCATTTATAGACTTAGAATTCAAGAAAAAATTCTATGTTCAGCAGTTATTTTACCAGATACTTATTTCTATTTAAAAGTGGATTTCCATAGACTGTTGAAAAATCATGCTTTCCGATACTTGTTATTTGAAAGGCCGAGTTGTAGTGTTCATAAGGACGTCCTACAAGTTTCTCTATCTTTGATTTCCTTTTGCTCTCGGTAAGAGTTCGACCATTCATTTTTGTATTTTTGTTCAATAGATAATTGCTTTCCCAAAAACGATGAATTTAAATTCAGATTAATGGTATTAATTTATTAAATAATTTGTGGTAAAAACAGCTAATAGCTCTCGGCCTCAGAAACTGAAAAAATATACTATGATTCTGTGCCTTCGGAAGTGTATAACCAAAAAACAATACGTCTGCATACTGCATTAGACAGTAGCTGATTCGGCTCGTGAATTATTTGGATCCTACGGCAATAAATCATTCCAAACACAGTCGACCGTACACTTTGTAGACTGAAACTAGGGTAAATAAGACTTAAACATGTTAGAAATTAAAACTCATGAAATTCATATAATATAATTTATATCATATTTCAAAAATTTATTATTAAAAAACATAGTTATCTAACGTTTCGATTTATTTTATCATTATCAAAGATGTGAGGTTTTTAACAAGTTTCAAGTTTAACACTATTCGCGCGAAATACAATATGGCGCTTCATATATTTTGGAAAAATGCGAAAGTGAATATTCTCAATCACGGGGTGTCAGGTTATGCCAAACTAAAATTCTCCAGAAAAAATAACACATTCTGTACTAGTTTTTTTTAGATTTTTCTAAAGTTCCGAAAAAATGAATATTTTAGTAATTCGTTTCAAGTTTAACACAATCCGTGCTAAATACTAGAATCCTCTTTGATTTTTAAAAAAGTTTTAAAAAATATTTTAGCAATTTGGCATTTTTTATGCATAAATCGACAATAAAAATTAAAATTTATGGAAAAGCTTAAAAGCTTTGTGATCAAACTGATCATTAATAGAACGTTGTTTGGTTCTTATCACGAAAGTTTCAGTTCGTTCACGGTTTTTATAGAACGGTATTTTAATTTCACGGTATTTTAAAAAGTTTACAAATTTCGACAAGCCCAATTTCGGCGATATTGGGCACTTTTGGCGATATTGGCACTTTCGTTGATAAAGCGACAGAAATGAAAATTTTTTCTCAAAAATGAAAGACACGTGGGCGTTAAAATGACCTTATAATTTGAAATGTTTTTAATTTAATAAGGAATTTTACAATAGGTTCGAATAAAGTCAAATACCGAAATGTGCATAATTTAGTACTCCACCAAACTAAATAAAATACATATTCAAAAAAGAAAATTTGGAAAGTTCAATTTTGAAATATGACGTGATTCATGACACAATCAAAGTACAGGGAGGGGGCAATATTGCCGACCCCATATTGCCGAATTTTCCAATATTGCCGAATTTAACCTACGCAAAATCATCATTTTTAGCTAAAATAATTCCTGTTATATCTCTTTATTACACTTTGGTTAGAATGCGTAGCTACAACGTTAAAATCACACGTTAAAATGATTAGTTGCTACGCATTCTAATCAAAGTGTAATAAAGGGATATAGGCCGGTGGTATTGCCGGTGATATTGCCTTTTTTGGCGATATTGGCACTAGAAATATTTAAACTAAAAATCGTGAAATTGCGTAGATTTTTTACGGAAATATATTTGGCCGGATATTTTGTCCGGCGATATTGAAAATGATCCCTACTGGGCCTTTTACATCACGCGTCATAACTTTGAGAAAGTGACCAATCACATAACTCGATTGTCGACTTAGTTCAAGAATCCCGCGATTTTATTGGTCACTTTCTCAAAGTTATGACGCGTGATGTGAAAGGCCTAGTAGGGATCATTTTCGATATAGCCCCCCCCCTGTGATCGATGCGAATGTTTTTCAGCTGAATTTGCGTTACATTTCAACAATAACCCTAAAAACCTGTGTTTGTCGATGTTTGAAATTAATCATGCCCAAAAAACTCTTAAAAAATAATTTTTACTTTTCGTACCCAATAATTGTAAATCTGATTATTTAATTGTTTAAAGTTGTTTCTAAAGTAAAAGTATTCTTTTCATGCGATGTTAATCAATTAGTTAATTTTGGAGTTTATTTCAATCGTTTTTAAGAATATCGAATGAGACTATCAAGATCAGCCATGTTGTAGAATTCTCAAATCTTAATATATTCCGTAATTAGCTAATCGAAAGTTTCCTGACTGCCTCGTTTTGGTTTATTTATCCATAAAAGTCGATTCCAGCATTTGTTACCTGGCGTTTGTAGTAAGAGGAATAGGGTCAAAATATAAGCCGATATCGATTAGAAAAATGCTGCTAGGCTCTAACAAGCAAGATTAATCAGTGTTAAAAAATGTTCCACATAAAAAAGTAAAATTCGATGGAGTCCTTCAAATTATATTTATTTTATACAATACTGTATTTTCCGCAAAAAATTATCAAAAATTTTCTTCCTACTACAATCATCAAATTTCTAGACCGAAAGGTTTTGGTGCTTATTCGACGTGATAAATTAAATGTTAACTCAGCAAACCATTTTAGCTTGTTTGTCTTCGATGCTGCCGGATCTTGAGATTTCTAAATATTTCTAAAAATCAGATATTTTTATTTTTTTCAAACACCAAGTTGAACTCTGTATTACAGAGTCGGTGATCTATTAGAAATGATACCAATACAAACGATAGTCGTCAATATCCTTTATCGAACGGAACTCTGATAACCTATTAGTCACTTATGACTTATTGTTTTCGAAAGCTCGAATAATAACGTAATTTCGGCGATGAAAACACATGTTTGCGTTCGAGTCGCCATTCGCATTTTACGGATTTAGAGAAATAAACCTTATAAACTAAATCCACATTGTTCTTATTTGCATGTGCTCACGTTAAATATAATACAAGCCCTTGGGTTTGTATCAACTCCATCTCAAAAACGTTTTCAACCTTGGCACTTGGGATCGAATCCCATAGTGGTCTTCTCTTATTTGATAGTGTAAAGAATATAAATAGAAAAAAATTTAATCGATTCGGAAGAAAACCGATGACAAAATTTTGATTGCAATATAAATTAATTTTCTACCATGTATGGATCTCAAGATACAGCGTCCGTCGGTGACTCCCATTAATTCACGTTAGAGTTCCGTTTGATAAAGGATATATAATACACAATCGATATTATAAATAATAAAATAATTCAAGTATCGATTAATTACAAAAGCTCTGCTATGCTATATTTTTTTTATAATATTATTTAGAGGAGTACAACCTTAATATGTAAAATATTTCAATGTTTGTAACCACTAAATGGTCAGCCATCGAATAATAAGCCGATATTCCCTTATATGACTTAACTAAAAAAATTAAGTTCGTGTTAAACCGTGGTTAAAGACTGGTTTCGTTAATGGCAATGAATTTTCATACATAAATTGATAAATGTGCCTTCAACTTATGGAGGTAGTGTTTCCGAAATAAATGTTGATGAAAAGTTGATATATTATGTAATATAATTGCGCAGCATGCCCAAAGAAATTATATTCTATAAATTGAACGTTTTCGCCTTATTCTGTACAAGACTGATTTAGTGATTGGAATAGACATGGTCAGGGAGAGATAGCTTTTGTGATAACGGTTCAAATCTCTGATAAGTTAAAGGAGCGACATATGATATGTCACATATCTAGACAATTCGTCGCGTTATCAGTCGCAGTCTCTTCCACACATCTTTTCATTAAATCTTATCTTCTACTCAGACAAACTAATCAACTATCCAAAAATAATTATATATCTATACTAAAACAAAAAAGAATTATATATATATACTAAAACAAAAAAGACGTCTAATTTTAATCGAAAAAGACATTTGTTTATCAGCTCATTGAAATATTTTTTATCTATTTAAGAAATATTTGAGTTCGAATTTTCATTTTTGAACATTATGAAAAATTTTCCGCATTTTTTGTCTAAAATTTTTTCTAAATTTCAATTTAAACTTTTTTTAAATAAATAAAATAGCCACTTTTACTTTTTTCATATATGCCTACATACTTTCTGATAGCTGTTTGGAAAATCATCAATTTTAATTTGTGATTGTTTGTCGACTTTTTTAGAAATATTATCAAAATTCTCCGCAAATCAGGTCCAAATTTTTTTATTAGTTGTTTTTTGAATTCCGAATAAAAAATCAAGCCGAATCACTACTTAAATTTGCTGATATATATTTAATTCCTAATGTCAACTTCTAAAGTATTGATGAAATTTACATCACGTTTTTGTATCACCGGTTTGTGCCAAAACCGGTTGTTGTAAAAAAATACTAACCTTGCAAAAATGTTTTTAATAAAATTTCGGTTGTACTCGGCTCCATCCTTTTTGATAGTCAGTACATTTTCTAATAATAAAACGCAAATGAAGGTCAATTTTTCCCCAAAAAAGCTGTTTTTCACTCTTTTTGACAATTTTTCATGGAAAAAAAAACTTTGATAATTAGGAAATTTTTTAATGTGCACAATGATCAACCTACTTTTTAGCGAAGTACAACCGAAAATGTCTGAAATTGATTAATATCGTTTCTAAAAAAATCTTACATCGGGTTTAGTTGAGAATGGAATCCCCATGAATAGTGTTTTTTTATGTTTGCACAGTTACTCAGTATTGTTTATACATTCAAAATATAACGTTTGCAAGAATAAACACTCTTATTCAAAACAAAAAATTAAAAAAAATTATTTTCAATTTTTTTCATATCCCTTTATCACTTTTTGGTTAGAATGCGTAGCAACAACGTTAAAATCACACGTTAAAAAGAGTAGTGGCTACGCATTCTAACCAAAAAGTGATAAGGGGATGTATGATATATCATATATCGCTCTGAAAAAAATGTAAAATCCTCCAGATCGATGCCACCCCCTCAAGGGAGTGGTTGTCGCTGATTAAGCTGTTTTTTAAAGTTTTTATAAATGGTTTCTTGATGAAGTGGTATTATAAAAACTTTCTGAACGTGAAGAACGAGTGTCGAAAATAATTTCACCACTTATTGTAATATGATACAATTCAACCTACGCCCACGCACTAACCCTTAATAAGCCTCTCAAAAAGAACACTAAAAAGCTTACTTCTCCTACAATTTACATGATTTTATTCTAATTTGTAAAGTAAAGTTTCGAAGAAGCAATATCAACCATAATCAAGACCCTCTTTTTTAAATTTTGCTTTTGACAGACAATTTTTTATTCGACCAATTTTTGTTGAGATTTTCTTTTTCGGTCGTTTAGCATTTTTGTTCGTCAAAAGCAAAATTTTGAAAAAAAAAGCTCTGAATTATTGTTGATATTGGTTTTCCCGAACTTGACTCAAAAAAAAATTGATGTAAATTGTAGGAGAAGTAAGCTTTTTGAGTTATCAAATATTGAAACATGATAGTAACCTTCATATGCCACCAGAACGAAGTCTGATCAAAATTTCGAAAAAAAACGCTCTAGATTATTGTTAAACTAGTTTTGAGCTTTAATATAAAGTATAAACCGAAAATTTGTGTTGAAAATTGGCGGAGGAGTAGGCTTTGAAAAGCCTCTAAATCTCGATTTCAGATTTCGGTTTTAAAAGTTTTTGTCCGAAAAAGCTAAATTTCGAAAAAACGCTCTAGATTATTCTTTGTATTGATGATCTGGAGCCTGACACAAAAAATGAAGGAAAATGATCAAAACTGACGGAGAAGAAAGCTTTTTAGTGTTTTTTTTGGTAAGGTTTACTATACGTTCATGTGAGTGCGTAGGTTGAATAGTATCAGATTACTGAAATTCTGAAAATAATTGCGAAGAGTTGTTCTTTACGTTTAAAAAGTTTTTGGAATTCCGGCTTTGCTAGTTTAGCCAGAAACTGCACCTAAAAACAGGAAAATCAGCGACAACCACTCCCAAATTAAGCGCTCGAAAAATTTCGTTATTTTTTAGTTTCCCCATAATAAGGCCTAATAACTTAGGTTTGCGATTTATTTATAAATAGATTAGTCATCAATTATATTAAGGAAATATCGATCAAATTTTATCAAAATTTTTTGATAGTTGCTCACAATTGTTTTTACACATAACTTTAGAACAACAACTCAAACATATTTTCTTCAGAGCTATTTTGTCATAATTTTTAATTATCTATGAACGATCAAAAATAACCGAATTGTTGGTAACAAATCATTTCTAATAGTTTGGTAAGGTACTTGATTTTAAATACAAAGTATATCAAACCATTTTTCGTTAGTGACTTCGATCTAATAATTTCTTTTAAATTCTCTTTATTTGATGTTAATTATAGAAAAATATTTTTGATAAAACATTTTTGATGTTAAATTATGGTCAAACGACTTCTTATATAATCGAAAAATAGCTTATATATCGCGATATATCGTTTGCAGAAGTGTATTATCAGGGGTATTAATAATAAAGGGTAATATCATACTTTATTTATTCGATATTACTTTCTTGACTATAAAAATAAGTGTATAATATACTGTATATTTAGAATGTCCACCATTGATATCGACCTACAGAAATACCAAGGAACAATTTTGGTTGTCAGGTGATCAAAATATAGCGATTTCCGTATTTCGAATATTTTATGTGGGCAAAAAGTCTTATCAGCCATAAATTGTGTCAGTATAGCCTATACTGTATAGACTGTATAGGCTATACAGTAAGCCTAGACAGTAACTGTATAGGGCGTAAAATCGACTTTCAAACGACCATGAAGTTTAGAATTTGAAATACAGTTAACTTTGAAAATAAATGCGAAATAAAAAAAACAACTGCTAGTATATTCGAATATAAAAAAACGTACATGAATTTCGGAAATAACTAAAAATTTAGTTCATTATAATAATTATAGAATACATTTATAGATAATAATTAATAATTAATTAATATAATAATTATGTAATAATTTGATAATGATTTTTATAATAATTATGATAATAATTATGATAATAATATAATAATATTACTAATGATAATAATTATAATAATACTTATAATAATACTTATGATAATAATTATAATAAAATTTAAATAATACTTATGATATTAATTATAATAATTATTATAATAATAATTATAATAATGATTATAATAATTAATTATAAAAATAATTATAATATATTATAAAAAATTATAAATAATAATTATAATAATAATTATAATAATAATTATAACGTAGCACGAGGTTATTTCGTCACAAACTGTAGCAAGCTAAACACTATGTAGTATACAACAGAGGTGAAGTATACTGTATACAACAGTAGGTGTAGTATGCAGAAGTATGTGTGGGCGGTAAGCCTACGCTAGATTCTAAGATTGGCCGCTAACCAATATCATGGCTAGTGAGCAATCAACTCAACTTATCTCGGATTTGTGTGCAAGTACCTCACACAGAGAATACGCCAAATACGAGTAAGTCGAGATATAACATTATGTGAACTGTGAGTTAACTAAATACATAGGTTGTATCTACATTAACTGAAGTGTCAAGTTTTACTTATTCCGCAGGAGATATCATTGCAGTAGAACCTACGGATATAAGAAGCGCAGTAAGCTAAGGTTAAGTATTAGACTTGCTTGCTACGGCAATACGAAGTGCTAAAGCCCGATCAATCCTGCCAGACTAACCGGGTTTAGTCCTTTTGCTAGGTAATGATAATTATAATTAATTTAACAATTATTATTAATATAACGTGTCCCGGAAATAACGCCTGGCCACTCAGCTGCGCACGAGCGCCTTTATTAGCTTTTCGCGGCTTTTATCCCGGCTCCGAGAAGTGACATGCGTTTTGGGAAAACCCGTCGGCAAATACCGCCATGAAAAGTACTTTTATAATAGTATTTATTATTCTGAGTCAAATCGTTAAAATAATGACGCGCATTTTAAGGAATTTTCTTAAACTGAACTTTATAACTTTAAAACGTTACTTACAAATTTAACTGTTATCCTTGCAATTTGAATATTAGTTATTATACTGCCAGGTTACAATTGAACAATAAAAAATTCACTTTTCAAAAAACTCTTCCGATAGCGATCAATCTGAGAATTTATATAAAGTTGAAAAGCAGGCTATGAGAATCTGCCATATAAATAGGTTTTTCAGTTTTAATTATGTGAGTGAGGCTGACTTAGATTATAAAGATAGTGTATGTGAGAATCACATTGTGATTGAGACTTTTTATAGGCGCTTCATAATAAAAGGAAATTAGGATATACAGAGGGGGGCCCAATATCGCCGAAAGTTTTTTGGCAAATAAATTCGGCGATATTGGCACATTCGGTGACATTGGGAACTTTTCGCGATATGAGAACAGAAATAAATTGTCTCGTTCAAAAAATGAAAAAACGCGTGAGCGTTTGAAATGACGTCATATGTCAAACAATTTTTCAATTTCGTAAGGAGTTTCACGATAGGTTCATTCGTGACGCACACAAAGTAATTTGAAATATAAATCTCAAAAAAATTTGGCGATTTTTTCAAATTCTGCGATACTCGACACTTTCGGCGATATATGGGAACAGAAATTATTTTAGCTAAAATCGTGATATTGCGTAGGTTAAATTCGGCGTTTTCAGCACATTCAGCGATATTGGGCCGGCAATATTGGCCCTCTCCCCATGTACTCCATTTTACAATGGATCGAAAGAAAAGGTTCCAATTCAAAATAAACTTGAATGAAAACCTTGATCTCACTTTAAGGGGGTCGGTGCTATTTGACAGATTTGCACTTTTTCAATTTTTTTTCTCATGACGGTAAACTTTTTGCCACTTCGGAATTTTTCGATAAAATGTTTTCAAATGTAAGGTGCCACCTTTGAGCTAACTTATTTTGATCTGATTTATTTCAGGTCTATAATTTTTACTTTATAAATTGCTTTTTAAAAACACACTCAAAAAATGGGAGATTCAGGTTGAAGGCGTCGAAATTGAGGTAAAATCAATTTCATAACTTTATTGATTAGTTACCGAAAAAACAGTCCCGACCATCAAATTCAATTTATTTTATTCGGTTTCATACTATTTCTGCGTCAAAATCGAAAGTTGAAAATTAACAAAAAATCCTAAAAAACCGAAATTTTATCCAATCGTAAAAAAATTTTCTTTTCATTAGATGAATGAAATAAATTCAATTCGGTGGTCGGGACGACTAAACAATTTGGCAAGTTTAAGTGAAATAATTTTTTCTTATGTTTGATTAACGAGGGCTTCAACATATTTTTTCCAGACCGTAGTTTCGTTGCAAAACTAACATTGTATGATTCAGAGTATTAAACAAAACGAGGAAATTTTTGATACAAATAAAAGGTGGTATTCGCAATATTTTGAGATAAAGATAATTTTCGATATATTTTCAAATATTTCTGACAAAAAATCAGAAAACCATGTCATTTTCCAAAGAGCATATAAAAAATATGTGGTCATTAACGCGAAAAGTTAAAGTGGCCAAGTTTAGAGTTCTTTTCGTTGATTTGAAACAAATAATGGAAAAAATTTGAACAAAAAATAAGGCATTTTTTATAATGTTCGGAACTTTTTTCAAAAATTTCTTAAAATTAGACGAATTTGTAAAGTTAAAGTCAAACTTTTGTACTCGAATTTACCAGAATACAGAAGTGCTTGGAAACTTATAATAATAATTTATCAGAATAATTTTTGGTCAACCCTGATGACCACCATGCGGCAAGTTCTTGAGCACCTAACCGAATTTTCAAATTACTACTCCTCCTAGAGCTTGAATACAATCTCACTCAAACTTGACATCAACCACGGAAACACTTATGGTAGTTATTTGATGCAGCGGATTTTTGAATTTCCAACTGGTTTTTTCTAGAACTGCGAAAAACACCGCAATTTCAAGATGTTCGCGCTTCAAAGTACTACTCCTCATAGGTTACATTTCAGAATGCAGTATAAATTGAGAAAGATGGAGGAAATGTTTTGTTATTTTGATTGCAGCCGAATTTTGAAATATTTTGTTGAATTCTAGAGAATCACATTTTAGTGAACCTGAAGTGAAAACTCGAAAAATGAAAGTCGTCGGATTTAGTTCGAAAGTACCACCAAATAAGCTTGAGTTTCACTTATCAAAAAATCTGCTTACAGCTTTTTGATATTTTGAGTTTTTCTGGTCGAAAAGTGGGTTTAAATTTTTTCCAAAAAAAAATACTCGGAAAAATTCTGAAAAAAATGAAAATTTCGAATTTTTATTTTTTATTTGTTTTTTAATAAGTTTATGCTTTCTGAGTGTGCCCTAGCAATTTGTGCTTTTTTACATCCCAAAGTACCCTAAAAAGAGTATGACCGCTACCCCCTTAATTCATGGAACACGTTTTCTTTTTATTAGTAAACTGGATATATAAGGATACTCTTAATTAATTTATGTCTGCCAAAACACAACATGTTCTTTATTCACTAAAGGTTATCAGTTTAATGAGTTTAGCACTTATTTTTGACGTTCGTCAGTATAACTAGAAAACTTTATGATATAGAAAGCTTATGTTTCGTAAAATAGAATCATCATGTCAATAGGTGATAATGTAAGGTAGAAACGACAAAATAAATTTTACTTGACAAACAAAATTTATAGAGTTTATTATGAAGAATAACAAATTTCAGAAATTGTTGATTTTTGGAAAACAGACCATAATTTCTTTCCAATTTTTTTTATTGGTCAATTTCAGCACAGAAACTAAAGTGTTCCAAAAATGAATTAAATCTGATCTGGTCGATTTTTGCCGTTCTTATTTTATAATAATGATGATTACAAAAACAATAAAAACCTAAAAAAAAATTTTTTGTTCACAAAAAAATTACTGATGATGTTTTGATATAAACTGATAGCTTTAATATATTGTTGTTAGTCTATTAAAATGCATATATTATACCTCGAAAACAATTCAACAAAAAAACAATTCTTAAACATACTACCATCATCAGTACAAAATCCTTTAGTGCTGGTTAAATTTTTTGTACCGATAATGAAGTCAGCAATGTTTCAGGATTATTCTTTAAATCGTCATTATAACCTTTTGATCTTTTTATTTCATTTTTAAAACATTAGCTTTCTATAAACCTCAATTATTTTAGTTAGCCTGAGTCAGGATTCCTGACAAACGTCAATATAAGCGCTAAACTCATCAAATTGATAACCTTTAGTGCATAAAATATAGGAGGTGCTTCAAGCAGTGTTCTAAAACGGGATAAGTTTTTGATCCCGCCTGGTCCCGAGTCATATATATTTTATCAATCCCGAGTGTTATAAGTTTTTTCAATTCCGATCACATCCCGACCCGACCCTGAACCCCGAATAATCCCGTTTTCAAAATAATAAAATATTTTTTTTAGGTGATATATACTAAGGACAAAAAAAGACGATTGGCCAATTTGAGTTCAAGAAAATGTTCCCCAAAAAATCTTTCTGAGCCCTCTAGTGGCTAGAAAATGAGTCACCAAAAAGCCTTTTTTATGACTAAATTTAAATTTGAGGTTATTTAACTTTTTTAATTATAAACTATGCAGCCGTACTCACAAAACTTTTTAAATCATTTTCAATAAAAATGCGAAGAGAGAATAATGTAGATCATTAGAAATTGAAGGCTGCGCCGGCCGGGAACCCTTAGATATTCTGTATGCCAAAGTAAAATTACTCAAGGATTACGAATAGAATCGTCACTAAGCTACGCGGACTTCTGCACGTTATGTAAACGGCAATTTAAAGTGAAAACCGGTAATTTCACCGGTAAAAAACCGAATTAAAAAAACACAAAGTTGCTCATTTTTTTTCAACTTAACACTCAATTTTTTTCTGTTTTTATGCCGTATCCCGGATTTAAAAAGTCAAAATTTTGCCCGATTTGCTCCATACCGCTCTTATTCCGATGAAAATTTTTTCAATGAATAATTCTGGTTTTCAAAATTTTTTTTGTCATATTTAACATAATAATTTTCTACCACGGACAATGTAAAAACTTTTGTTGATTTGAAGGATTTTGGTTGAAGGGGGCCATCAACGTAATTTGAGGTTTCAAGTCATCGCTCAGAATAACCCAAAAAGAGCCGAATTAAATCAGAGGTGACGCGTTTGTAGAACTAGTGACCAGTATTTTCTAGAATTTGAATGTGAAACTATTCATAATGTGAAAAGTTTAAAAATTTTAGATTTTTTCTACAAATGTCACCATTATATTCCTTGGGTCTACTTGAGCCAGAATAAATATTAATATGAAATAAAAGTAGCCTAAAGAGTGCTAAAAAATACCCCTTGTGTAAAATGTTGGAATTGCTGGGGAAATAGCCCTCTCCTCCAAACTGACTGAAAGGTCGATAACGGGCAGATAAGAATAAATGAGAGAAAAATACTGGAGACTTAAAAAAGCTTCTCTATCAACTGCAAGTAAATTTTTGATTCTGGTGAAGGTGGCTCACGGTGCCCTACTGAAAAACCGGTAAAAATTGTTCTCATTCACAAAGTTGTTAATTCTCAGTCAATTTGCTTTAAATTGATTCAAACAAAGAGTTTCGTGAAAGTACGAGTTCTTAAAATAAGTTATGCGCGCGTCTGGTTTAAAAAAAAATCTCCTTAGTTTTTAGGCGGTAAAAATGAAATTCAGAAAATCTGATTATGCTTGGTCAATTTTGTTTCAAATTGAATAAAACAGACTTATTATGAAAAGTATCATAATTGTCGAATAATTTGCAAAAAAATCGTTGAAAAATTATTCTCCGTTTGTTTAATCGTGAAAACAGATTCATTGTTATAATTAATTTGCGCATGGTAAAGTTTCGAGTATGATGAGACGAGAATCAACGCCCACGCTTAACAGCCTCGAACCAATCAAACCACTTTATTACTATTTTATATTTGAACCAATCATACATCTCATTCATACTACCAACGATTTTTCATCACTTTTAAGAATAAATTATTGTTATTGACGGGTTCTAGAAAATATTATTCTTTGTTTTTCGAATAAATATAAAAGGCATTTTTTTGTAAAACTAAATATTTATAAGCTTTCGATTTATTACAATCATTATCAAATCACGGTTTTTTTCCGAATGAAAAATTGAGAGTTTTTTGCCAAGTGCAGTAAACAATTTGAAATAGTAGGCCTCGAATTGGTGAATTTCTTTTAGTCTTGGAAATGCAAAAACTTAAAAAGTGCAACACCCTAGTACAGATTGCAAAGAGTTGAAGGTATTTTTAGAAAATAACAAAAGTGTCATTTTTATGGAATTGATAAATCTAAAACTTAGCCTTATTAGATCTTGATGACTATATGCACAACTTATTCAAATTTTCAGTCCAGACAAATTCATCAAACTCTCACGTAACCTACTTGAACCTGATATTAACAATATTTTAATTTAATCAGAAAAATGGAACCATTTTGAGTTTAAATAATTTTCGACTTATCAAACATTCCACAGTATCAAAAAGGACATGGGATTTAAAAATTCATAAACCGGGAATGCCTTACGGCCATAATTGAATTTAATTTTCTATCACATCAAGAGCGGAAATTACATATTGAACTCCTTAAACTACTTTTGAATGAATGCTCCTACTCACAAATAGTACCATGGAATTTAATATTAAGTTTAAAAACATTAGCCAAAATTTTCAAATTTCACGAGGTGGTACCTTCGACGCGATAAGTTTGTTCACATCCATAAACGTGCCAGAGTAGTCGATTTCATCATAGATAAATTTATGCAAATCCCGAGCAATATTTCCCAGAAATGATGGTCAAAATGTTCCGAAAAAAAATTTTCAAAGAGTTTCTAACTGGAGTTCTGATAAAATTTTCTGCCTTTTCGACTTAATGGATATTATCGGCAAAAAAGGTTCAGCATGGGATCAAATTAAGCCTGCCATAAGCAACATTTTTTTTAATTGATGGAAAGTATAATTATAAAAACTTATTGACAAAATATCTACTTTCTATTGTAGATATGTGGATGATGTTGTTTACTAGTACGAAAACGCTATAAAAATATTTATTTTCAAAAATGAACTCTTTTGACCCTATCTAAATTCACTGAGGTATTAATGAAGACAATAAAATTATAATCTGGACACTAAGATCGTGAAAAATGGCGATTCGCTTGAATTAGAACAGTACAGAAAAACTAGTATTCACTCTACGTGTATGATGAATTACAAACAAGCTATAGCCCATTACAGTATAAAAATTCTTGCCAATGGCGAAATTTATAGAGCTAAAAATTACTACTAACGAACCACCCTAAACCTAGCACTCCAGACTTAGAACAGGTTTTATTAATAATCAATATCCAAAATCGTTGATTAAGAGTAAAATGATGAAATAAAAAGAAAGATCAAATAAAGCTATAAGGAGGGAAGACCAAAAAAATCCAGATTTGAGGTTTTTTATTCTCGCTTCCTTATACATCTTTCCGCTGTAGCAAAATAGCCTCAAAATAAAAAATTTTATCCAAATATACTCCAATTATCGACTACAGGTCTGTTTAAAACAATCACATTAGCCAAATAATTTCGCCCAAATTAAAACCCATAAACCACTCCTTTTCACACCCAACACTGTCTACCTTTTAAATGTGTATGTTCGAACCTACATAGGACATACTTCCAGAATTTTTAAAAAATCGAATTCAAGAGCTGGGAGATGTGACAGCTCACATGTTTTGACCATATCTTTGGCTGTGTTGAGTACACGAATCACTGGAAGCCAGATACTGTAGTGATTCGAACACTACACAATTAAGACTACATTTTACGAACACTTACAGCCTTTCAACCAACCTACCTAATTGGTATGAAAGAACTGCATACGAAGGTTAATGATCACACAACTTCAACCCACTTTAAACAAACAACTCAAATCAAAAATCAAATTTGATTTGTAGCTGCAATTACCCGTGTGAATGATCTCTTATGAGCAAGTCGAATAGTAGGCTTTTAATTCACAATTTCGAGGCCTACTATTTCAAATTGTTTTACTGCAACTTGCGAAAAAAAACTCTCATTTCTCATTCGGAAAAAACCTTGATTGATAATGATTGTAATAAATCGAAAGCTTATCCAAAAAATATTTAGTTTTACTAAAAAAATGCCTTTCTAAAAATATATAAACTATTTTGTTCACTCATGCATTCTTTACCCACAACCCCTTAAGGGAGTGGGTGTTCGCAAATTGAGCCTCTTCGAGGCCATTTCCGCCAAACTAGCAAGGTGATATTCCAAAACATTATAACTAACAGAACCAACCTTCGCGGTAATTTTTGAATTAACAGTAATCTGATAAATCCCACCTACGCCGACACCTAGTTTTAAAAGCTCCCTAAAAACACTCAGAACGTATCTTCTCCTCCAATTTTCACCATTGTTCATTTTTTTTGTGTCAGGCTCCGAAGAAGCCTCACACATAATGCATTAGCGCCTTTTTCCTCGAATTTTGCTTTTGGCGGCCAAAAAACGAAAAACAAAAATTAATGATTTATTTATGATTTAAATTGAAAGTGCGTTAATTTTTTTATTTTGACGCTACCGACTTTAAAATTGCATCAAAATCCTTAAAAGTGTTTAAATTTACGAAAAAATCATTTTGAAGCATTATGTCAAAATTCAAAATAAAAATGAAAAGTTGAGATGGCCCCCAAGAGACGCCGAATCAAAATTTCAAGAAAAACTATCAAATGCATTGTCAAAAAAGTCTTGTGCTTACAGATGCAGTATGAGCCGAAACTGTATCTCTTAAACTGGAGGAGAAGATACCTTTTGACTGAGCCTCTCAAACTGACCATTTCAAAAATTTTACTTTTTGTTCTTTCGCGTTTTTGGCCGCCAAAAGCAAAATTCCGAGGAAAAAGGCGCTAATGCATTATGTGTGAGGCTTCTTCGGAGCCTGACACAAAAAAAAATGAACAATGGTGAAAATTGAAGGAGAAGATACGTTCTGAGTGTTTTTTTAGGAAGTTTTTTANAAACGTAGGTGTCGGCGTAGGTGGGATTGTATCAGATTACTGTTAAATTCAAAATTACCGCGAGGGTTGGTTCTGTTAGTTACAAATGTTTTTGGAATATCACTTATGCTAGTTTGGCGAGAAATGGCGTCGGGAGAGGCTCAAATTTGCGACACCCACTCCCTTAAGGGGGTATGCGACTCTGATTTATTAAAGGTCTCAGAGGCATTAAAAATGCTCCAAATTGATACGGGGTGATAATTAAGTGTACTACAAACAATCAAAAAAATTTTCGGAATTTTCGCATTTTTTAGATTTTTTCTAAGTATTTTTTAGAAAATGAAGTTAAAAAATAACGTTTGTTTAAATTTGACCACTCAAACTTCAAAATATCGTCTTGACGTAATCCAATTTTTTCATCAGCGTTTCACTGGCTTTTTTTTGAGCCTACTTTCGAAAAAATCGAAGCCCTTTTTTGACAGAAATTTCTTCGAAAATGACCAAAAAAATCATATTTTGAGTTTTAGCTGGAAATTGCAAAAAAACCTTCAAGAATCTTTTACATATGCTCTTGAGAATACTTGATAAAAATTTGAGCCATTTTGCAAATATATCCTCGGAGGAGATAGATTTTGAAGTCTGAAATTGTGAAAAATCGTCGGGTAATTGGCATTTTAGAATTGTTTAGTCGCCGGATCAAAATAAGAAAAAAGGATTCACATACAACCGTTACGTGATCTGTGAAAATTTGAGCTTAATTTGAGATACCGTTTGGGAGGAGATAGATTTTGCAGTTTGGAAAAGGTCATTATGTTACAAAACTGTACCTATTGGTGTAATAGTCAAAAATATTTTGTGATGTATTTTTTCGCTAGATTAAGGATAGATCTATAAATCAAAATTTTCGGTTTTTTTCATGAGCTCTTAGTTTTCGGTATATTTCACCGAGAAAATGTCAAATCAGAGTCGAATACCCCCTTAAGTTTTAATAATTAAAACTTTTTTGAACTCTAAAACGCCGTTGGGAACCCCCTTAAATCGCGCGCTTTATCAAATTTTGGCCACTTAAATGTCACTCAAAAGATACAGTGGGTCAGACCAATGGGCAACACACGAGCTTTTCGAAAAAGTGTTGCCCATTGGTCTCACTGTTGCCGATTGGTCTCACCCACTGTAAAACCAAATTTCACCGGAAATTCTCTTCAAACAAAAAAATTTCAAAAGTTAAGTTTTTGAATTGTGCTCAATAATTTTTCTTCTTAAAATCTTGGACAACCATTCATAAAAAATCACAGTTTTATTTGCTTATTTTCATAAAATTCAATAAAAAAGCCAAAAACATATGTATGTCAGGACGTTTGCAGTTACTAAAACGTCCTGGCAATTAATCAAACGTCCTGACAAAATTTGTCAAATCACAAGTGTGAGAACTTTTGAGTCCGTGGTGTATTTATCATCTGTATTTTTGCCAGTCTTACCGCAATTTAAATTCATTTTTCAGTGTAATATTTGAAAGTAGAAAAAAATATTTCCCTGAAATTTTCAACTGAGCATTAAGCCTTGAGGCAATCACTGATAATTAATTCACTCTGTCGAATCTTAACGCAAATCGTCGGCTGATTACAAAACTTGACAAAAAATCTTTAAAAAAGTTGTTTTTCACTAAAAAAATGCACCGACCCTTTAAAGCGCCTTTAATCCCTTAAAGCGACAGATTTTAAAAAATGAAAATGCGCTTTAAGGGGTCAGGGACTGTATTGTACTTCAAAAGTTTTAGACATACATTTTATCAGAAAATAATGTTGGTAAATCTGTGAATTAATTTGAAACTAAACGAAAGTCAGAAATTGCCACGTAATGAGTCTGTGACTGACTAATTGTAGTTTTTTTTCTTAAATCGATTCTTGACCATCATGATCTTATTAAAATATTGAAGTCCAGTCCGTTCAAATTGAACAAGATTGACAATTTGAAATAATAAATTTTAAAAGTCAAAAATGAGTATCGATGATTTTGAGCTATATTATAAAGAATTTTTTTCTAGTCATTTTGAGACGTAAGATTTTTTTGTTTTTTGAAAATTTGACCGAAAAATAGATTTTTTTCGGAAGACTTTACAAGGGATGCTTGACCCAGTTCTAGCGACCCCGTAGGAAGAGCTAAAGCGCTTATTTTTTGGCAATTAAAAATTAAGACTTTTCTATGAACATACCGCCTGAGTTTCAAGTGGCAAAAAAAGTGAAACGTTGTACTAAATCCGATATAGTCGCTTTCAGAGCCCACGTACGCTTTACCTTGCTAATTGAAAATATAGAAAATTTCAAATAGGATCCAATAATACTATTTTCTAGAAAATCGGATGAATAATTATATTCTAGCGTTAGCCATATTTTCAACGTTTCACTTTTGGTTTCTTCACCACTTGAAACTCACGCGGTATAATCAACTATGAGTGTATAATATACTTAAAGGTCGTCAGAGAGCAAAAAATGGTCAAACCTCAAGGTCAATCTCATTATGACTTGAAAATACTATCAAAAGAATCCTCAGGATCGACTATCTTATGAACGTAAAAGCAACTATGGGTCAATTATGTACTGAACGGTGGCTAGAGAGCAATTTAAAAAATCTGATCCGATTTTTCTCTCTAGCGACCCTTCAGTACATTATTGACCCATCGACAGTAAGGAATTTTAAATATGTTTCTAGATAATGCTTATCCAGATACTATTCATTTAACTTATTTATATCAACTTTATATTAACTTTATTTATTCTGCCAGGTGATTGGTTGGCCTCATTCGTGTAGATTTAATTAAATGGCCTCATTGGTGCGATTAAAAAATAAATCAGCGAGTGGCGTATAAATAATCACGTTTTTGAAAAAACATTTGCAAACATTTAATAATTTCTTCCGCCTGTTGTTCTGGAGTGAAACAATAACTGCTCGTTCACATTAGGACAATATCCCTTTATCACTTTTTGATTAGAATGCGTAGCCACTACTCTTTTTAACGTGTTATTAACGTTGTGGCTACGCATTCTAACCAAAAAGTAATAAAGGGATATACTACTCCCAAATTTTTATCATTTTGCTTACTTACAGCTCTCATTTTTTCAATTTTCAAATATGTTGAATTATATCAAATTTTGGCTTGTATTGTATAAGTTGCACTCCGCTGACTTTGCGGTGACCTTGTATATACCTCACAGATTTATTTATAAAATGTTGAACGAAATAAATTGCAAATTAAAAACACTTCAATATCTTTTAAATATTTTCGAAATAAAATAAATTATATAATGTGAGGTATAAAACGTCCGAAAATGGATTTAAATAATGTTCATGCTCATCAATTTTTAATGAGATTTCATTGACCGAAATCATTTTGTAGACAAAAAGAAGGTATGAAACCGTAACAATTAAAATTGTCAGCGGTGTCACTATTTTATCAGAGTAAGGCAAGTAATTGTCATAATAAAACAAAGGTTTTATGAGCAGTTCATCAGACAAATAAAATTAGCTATGGGCAAATGAGAAACTGTTAATTCATATGCTTTTATTTCAAAATAAAGTACATGTAGTTTTTGAATTTTCATATACAGGGGGGGGCAATATTTCCGAAAGTTTTTTGTCAAAAAAATTCGGCAATATTGGCAATATCAGGCACCCCTTTTGTACTGGGCGCCTATATAACAGGAATTATTTTAGCTAAAAATGGTGATTTTGCGTAGGTTAAATTCGGCAATATGGGGTCGGCAATATTGGCGCCCCCTGTATGTGTTTTTTTTACCTGCGAAATGAAAATTGTCATTAAGGTGATTACGGCCAATTGAAAATGGTAACTAGGTGGATTTTATTTTGAAAGCCAAGCTTTAGCCAATGTCAAGGGTTTGAAAATATAATCCACCTAGTTACCATTTTTTATTGGCCGTAATTACCTAAATAACAATTTTCTTTTCTCAAGTAAAAAAAACACATACTGTATTGTTTCGAAATTGATTTTATCATACATTGAACTCCGACTCGGAGTCTCCGAGGGCACCCTTTATTTGATGCCAAATATTCGTCATCTTAAATAGGGTCGGAAGATAAACGCTGAAAAGACAGCAAACCAGAGACGCGCAAATTCTTTAGCTTCATTCTTGCAAAATATTTAATCAAATTTAATGGCTTTATAAAAACACGTAAGTTATGAAGGCGGGTAACAAATTTCCACACTCTAACTGGAAACCATGTAGTTGATTGTATGGAGCCTAAATAATATAGTGACCGCCCCTGAGACAGATTTTAAAATATTTTTTAGAATTAAAACAACTCTGCTTTGATTTTCAGACCAGCTTTAAGTTTAAAATGATATTTCTTAATAAACACAAAAACGACCAAACCGCACTAAAATTCAAATAATGCTAAATGCGTGGAGTTGAACGGATTTTCAGCTTTTCCATGACGAATGGTCATTGACAATTTAAAATAAAGAATTTAAAAAGTGATATGAATAATATTGTGTTTTTGAGTTAAAAAAAACTTATTTTAGCGAAACTAAATTGTTCATTTTTTGAACCAAAAATAAATTGAGGTTGTCTTTTTAATGAATGCGTTGGCAACTATGACCCATTTTTGTACTGAACTGGCGCTAGACAGAAAAAACTCAACCAGTTTTAAAATTTGGCACTAAATGTTTTTGTAGATCCTACTATAATCTGTAGGTTTCCGAATACAGCTCATAGGCCAGCTCATTTTCTCGAGGATTTTGTATTTATCTAAAAAAGCAATGCATAAATAAAAGCTGATCATACCTGTCTAATATGAAATAAATTAAAATTCATAGTGAAGAAAAATATTTTGTCCGAAAAATCAAGCGTTTTGGACAGTGAAGTCATTTTTTCATGCAAATGCGTATTTTTCATTATTTTTTTCAGTTTTTGCTGTCCAAATCCTGTCTTTCCAAAATCTGACTATAATTTCTATGGAAATCAGATTACGATTGAAATTATCAGAAATAACTCAGTATGTACAGATTATAATCCAGTTAGAAACCTTTTTGATCTCAATTTGAAAACCCTCAAAAATGATCAAACAAATTGAAACATGTTACATGTTACATGTAACGTTTCTGTGTCATAGGCTATTAAAACTTTACAGGCAAAATGCGACTCTACCAGTTAATGTGGCTGAAATTTTGGCTAACCTCGCATTCTTCAATATGAAAGTCATAATAGACAGCATTCCTAGCTTTCAATTTTTTCATTGATGAACTTTTGCTTGAAATTAAAAAGTGTCATATAATTTTGTGAATCTGACTTTAAATCTGATTTGTTTTCAAGGCATAAATCGATCTCAACTAATATTCTAATTACAGTCAGCCATAAATAATATAGCTCTGCCGGTTCAACAAGGCGAGTGAACTCTTGAACACTTTTTGCAAAGTTGATTCGGGAAACTATTGCTACTTTTGAATTTTCGTAATATTGCATTTTTAGAAAATTTTGAGCTCAAATTAAACTGTTGGAATTAGTGAAATACCGAAAAATGTTTTAAAAAGTTGTAAAAACTATGATAAAATAAGATAATTTTCTTATTTTTTAACCAATTTTTCAAATTTTTTCATTCTAAGTCACCAGATAAAAACTATAGAATGGGCACTTTTACTTTTCGCATAGGTGGCAACATAAGTTTAACATGCTGCATGTTACATGCTTTTTGACAGATCATAAAGCATTTTTTTCTGATTTTTGGTCGAAAATTGCGAAATTGTACTTAGCAATTTAAAATTATATTTTTCGACATTTGATATTTAGTCATTTTCAAGAGTGTAAACAAAAAAATTTCGATGCAGAAAAGAATCAAGTTTGAAAGTTTAGGACTGTAGTAGATATCAGTACAAGTGCATGAATCCTATTAGGACAACCCATTTTTTTTAAGCCGGAAAACCAGTTCATAAATAATTGATAATCAACTTTATATGTTTACATAAAGTTAATTCAGATAAATCGGGAAAAAAGAGGGGGGGTTGATAACGCGACCTATTTACATCAAAGCTGCCAAAACTATAAAAATCACAGCGTGCTCAGCAATTTGCACCCTGCCTGAAAAAAGTTTTTTTTTAAAAACATTCTGAATCAGGGCTCAGTCAAATAAGATTCGATTGGACTGAAATTTTTTTTTGATTCGATTCAATCCAATCAAGTTTTTGAAACCCTCAAACTCGCTCAGGTCAAATTCATATTTTATTTTGGGTCAATCCGATCACTTTTTCTCATATCCTCTGCCAACTTCTGTTTTGGATAGATAGTTAATTTCTTTGACAATGCTAAATTGTATACTGCTTAGCCTGAGGAATTCGTATGTTTCATTAGATTCTTTTTCTGTTTTTCCTGTTCCAATGCTGTCTTTGCTAAATCTGACTGATGAGTTTCGCCCCTGCTGTCGCTTTGAACTCAGCAGAGGAATTTTTTTATCGTCATCTCCCAAACTGTAGCCGTTCGCTACTATACTTTCCATGGTCATGTTTAAATCTGGCTTCTGAAAAACATAATGAAGTTGTCTGACCATTTTTTGATGAATTTCTACCTTGTGTGCGGTCGGGACTCCCGACTGGGAAGGCGTGATTTAGTTTTTAATTATTTTGTGATATTTGAGGCGTTTTTTGAAATTTTTTTTACTATTTTCAAAGTTTTTTCAGGGTAATCAGTTGCCAAAATTAGAAAATGCTTTGAAATAATTAACGAAGTTATGATGTTCACCGTCTATCCCCTCAAGAGAGTTTTATAGAAATATGGGTTTGTCAAATTTGTTTCACTTCAAAAATCTAGAGATATGATTGTTCAGCGTGTTAATTAAGTAACTTAGGGAGTCGGAGCTGTTCTTAAAAGTTCTAAAGTGCAGTTTCCTAGAAACCTGGCTTAAAAATTATCCAAAAGTGTTTTAAAATGTAGACCAACTTTTTATGTTGTTGCCAACTCAACTTAGAGCATCAGATAATTTTTACCTTTGCTCAACAAATTATTTTTGGTCATTCTCCCGAAAAGCACTCAACCTACCGATCCTTCATTTATCATTATTTTTTCTGCTACTTGGCATTCGACCTTTATCGGATTTTAGATATGAATACCGAATAGTTGTCAAAACGGCTAATTTGAGAATCTCACGTGAAAGCTTACTCCTCCGACACACCTTATACAAGTTTTTATATATGCTTTTAACCAATGACAAAGCCTGGTTTTAAATTATGTTGGATCGTTATTGAAATTTTATCTTGGGATGTGGAAAATTTTTTGAGAATTTCCGATTTTCTTTAAATTTTGATAATATTTTTAAGGAAAAAAATGAAATTTTTTTTTCAGGAAGTGTTCATGCTTAAAATGTAACCGTCAAATATTTATTTGTAGTCTAAATCAGCTTTAAAATATTTTTGATCTAAAATCGGACCTTTGATTTCTTATCTTCATAAGTTTTAGTGATAAGATCGAAACCCTTAGAACCGATTTTTTTGTAAAACTTCTCAAATGAGAAAACAATTTGTTTTAAACAAATCTTATACCGTATAAGTTATACGTCAAAAAACTGAGTAGGAAATTTTATGCAATTCGGGAAATATTTAAATTTTTCAAAATAGAAAAAAATTCTTCTCTACCACTAGAATGATCAGTATTTCTTATAGAATTTTAAAAATCGAAAATTCAGAAGAAAAAACGCGATAGAACATTTTTAACAAGAAGACCCACTAAATAAGGCTTTTTATCTCTGAAATTTCTAATTTGAATTTATCTTTAAGTCATTCATCTTGCGGCAATGAACTCTAAGACAATCAAATATCGAATCTTTAAAAATTATTTGATATTAATCTGAATATTTGATATCTTTTCTCAATAATGAAGAATTCATGTCAAATTTATGACATCAGGTAACATTACTATTAACGGTCAAAAACTCACTGTCAATTTCTATCAATATCTGGTTTGTCACCATTTTCTTAAAAAAATCATTATTTTTTTCTAACAAAAACACTACTTTTCTCTATATATACTATATAATCTACTGTTTTCTTCAATTATCTCTATAAAATAGGGTGTTGTGTCTGAACAAAACATTTTGACTTCCATCCGTTGGATGGGGTCGCTTGAAGGGAGGCAATATATTGCAATACCCGACGCATGGATCTTTTTTAGAAATTATTTTTGAAACAGACTGATTGAAATTATTAATTTAAACGGGTACTTGACAGAATCGTGTCAGATCTCAGTTTCTTATATCATTTTGATGATTGTCTGTAGACGATTTTCATGACCACAACCTACTAAAGGGGTAGTCATCGCGTTTAAGGCGAAAAAGGGGTGTTCAATGGCCAATTGTCGCAAAAGTACAAACCGTTGGACCAAATATCACCTCTCTTTGATATATTTCAATGAAAATCTTGCATCCTATAAAAATAGAAAATGACGGCTGACTCGTCCAATCAGAAACGTACTTACAAAACTGACAAAATTATTTTTTCAAAATGTATCTCCTCCCTGGTTTTTCAAGGTACAACAATTATTTATGATTAAAATCAACCGGACAGAACGTGAGCAGGTCATCTCTGAGCTCATTTTGAAAACCTGATCGGATCGAACTTGATCGGATCGCAATTGATCCGATTCGATCAGGTTATGCCAACCCCTGATACAAAGTGCATTTTTGGCTTTATCTTAAAATAAAACGAGTACCAAAATGCTTGTAATTTTCTATATTTGCATATAAACTTCATCACAATAAAATTTGAGATTTTTTTCTAGAGCTTCATTTAGCGACGACCATCCCCTCACTTTGAGGCAAAATATTTCAGAAACTGATACATTTAAGAGGATACATTAAAGATGAAGTTTTGTTTTCGTCATTGATTTTCTAAAAGCCGTTTTACTTAGGAAAATATTCAATTTTCGAATTTTCAAAACGGCCATCAAAGATCGCTCCGACAGCTCCTTATCAATGAATGACAGTAGTATTAACACTACATATTTGCGTTCCTTTATACTACATAGACTAAGTAACATAGCACCTAGTCAAGATTTACTTTTCGAGTGTTTAAGACTGTTTAATCCTGTTTTAAGGCTGCTTATTATTTTTGAAATGGTGCTTAAGGGGGTGGTCGTCGCATTTTAAGGCAAAAATTGGGTTTTCAATGACCAATTGAAGCAAAAGTACAAATCGTCGGACCAAGACATTACCTCTTTCTGATATATTTGAACAAAAATCTTGCATCCTAAAAATAAATGCGAAAGTGACGGCATGGCTCGTCCAATCAGAAAACGTGCTTACAAAATAACGAAATTATTTTTCAAAAATGTATCTCCTCCTGAGGTTTTGAGGATACAACAATGAATTTATGCTCAAATAAACCGCGGACAGAACGTGAGCAAAACACCAAGAGTGAGTTTTTTGTTGAAATCTTGTATTTGCTCTCAGTATCTACAAAAAAACTGTATTTTGAACCCTTGTTTTAGGGGTCTCAATAAAAATGTATCTCCTCCTGATTTTTTGAAAGCTCACAATTCAAAACCCTAGATAAATGTCAACTGGAAGAGTCCGGCCAACATCCCCAAATGAGTTTTGTCTAAATATTTTGACTCGTTTTTTGTAAAATCGTGTTTTTAAATTTCCCAAAAAATCAAAAAGAAATTTCAACTTTTTCGATACAGAAATATTTTTGGAACTTCATCAAAAAGTGCTTTCCTAGCATGGATCCAAAATAAAAACGAGTACCAAAAATGCTTGTAAGTTTCTTGCATATTTTCATCAAAAAAGGCAGGAAAATAAAATTGGGAAAATTTGTTTCTAGAGCCTCATTTTGCGACGACCACCCCCTTAAGGGTAGCAGCGATGTGGCAGACTGGTGTCAATTTAATTTCATTAAAATATTTTGTTTTGTACATATTATTTGTACATATATTTGTATATACAAGTTGGAAATGGAGTTATAGTGAAAAGTGGTTTTTGATATTTTTACAGATACTTAAGAATGTTGAGAAATTAAAAATATAAACGGTTGCAAGAATGAACACTGTTATTGAAGAAAAAAAATAAAAATAAAATTTTCACATTTTTTTTTCTTTCATAAATCACTCCCAAAAAAATGTACCAATCTGCCATATCGCTGCTACCCCCTTAACCCTTCTACGCCTAAGAGCCATTCGAGAACCCAAATTTTCATATTGAAAAAATTATACGACCAGCCATGAAAAAGATAGTTTATCATAAATTTTTGGGAGATTTTCGCCGAAATTTCGTGAAAAAAATCATAACATGAACGACATATCATAATAAAATTAACCTTTTGATAAAGCCAGTTTTTAGAACTTTATTTGAGGTTTCTTGTAATATATAATATATTGGAAATCCGAAAACATTTTTGAATAGCTAGGGCTGGACTTAATTATTTATAATTTATATTTGATTATCAAAAATGTACGGTTTTCCAAAAAAGTAATAAGAAATTTTTTTTTGCATTTATCGAGTTCACAAAATTTAAATTAGAGAAAGATTATGTATCATAAAATCGAATCTATCCTTGATTTCACTTTATAAGAAATAATTACCATCTTATCGTCTTAATTTTTCTCGGAACGAATTCAAAATAATTTAATAACCTCTCCGGTATTTTCTCTAAATTTGAATATTTATTCATTTTGTTCAGTAGTTGTGTATGTTGATAATCGTTTACTAGATTCTGTAGAGAAAAGCAGCAGTTAACCAAAAATTATATTTATTTCAATTAAGAATATTTAATATTGAGAGGAGGGTGTAAGTGATTTTTGAGGTTTGCAAGGCTTCGTACGGCTGAACCAATGAAGATAAGACATTTCTGAAAACATTGAAAAAATCTATCCTTGAACTAGCAACTCCATTTATCACTTTAGTACCACTCTCACAAACCATCTGGTTAACCGCGATTAAAGACGAGTCCCTCGATTTTTTTTAAAGAAATAAGGATCCTAGAGCTTATATGGGAACAATTTGGGACTTGGTGATAATCTGCAAAATTGTTTGAATTTTAGTGAACAGGAGCTTTTTTTTTTTTTTAATTTTGCCCTAGTTTTTTCGACGTTTTGATATAAGGCTTTTTCTGTGGAAATGCCAGAAACGTCATTTTCGGGATGTAACAAGCCCAAAGGGTGGTGAACATCGAATAGGAAGTATTTTTTTAGAATTTCGACCTGATTGACTGTGATACGTCAAAAAGTGCGCGAAATCAACAATTTTGAAAATAAAAGTCATGATAAGAGAATATACAGTATGTGTTTTTTTTTTACTTGGAAAATTAAAATTGTCATTAAGGTGATTACGGCTAATAAAAACGGCAAAATAAAATCCACCTAGTTACCATTTTTAATTGGCCGTAATTAATGACAATTATCATTTCGCAAGTAAAAAAAACACATACTGTAAATGACGCCAAAAGATTCCTTGGGTACGCTTTCCTGAAAACTATATGAGCAACTATGGTCTGATTTTGAACACACGGTGCTAGAGATCAAAACATAATATTTATAAAAAAACTCTTATTTTTTTCTAAAATCTGCTGCGTTCGAAATCAGACCATAGTTGCTAATATCTTTTCCAGCAAATCGTACCCAAGTAATTTCTTGACGTCATTTATATTCTCTAATCATGACTTTTATTATCAAAATTTTCGATTCCGCGCACTTTTTTGACGATTCACAGCCAATCAGGTCAAAATTCGAAAAAGTACTTCGTATTCGATGTTCACCACCCCTTGGTACATTCCGAAAATGACGTTTCTGGCATTTCCACAAATAAACTTATATCAAAACGTCGAAAATCACTCTTTTTCGGCACAATCAACCAGATTGCCAGCCCCCTGGGTCAAAAATCTAAATAAAACAGCCCCAAATTACGAAAATTCAGACAATTTTGCAGATTATCACTACGTCCCAAATTTTTCCCATATCCCCTATTCACACTTTTGTAAATATCCCAGCCCTGATTAGGAAACGTAGTGTATTTTTTAGTAGTAGGGCCGGGATATTCACAAAAGTGTGATTAGGAGATATAAGCTCTAGGATCCTTATTTCTTTGAAAAAGCCGAGGGACTCGTCTTTAACCGCGGTTAAACAGTTGGTTGGTTAGAGTGGTATTAAAGTGATATATGGAGTTGCTAGTTTAAAGGGGTCGGTGCATTTTGACAGATACGGATATGGTCTCTTGATGAAAAACTTTTACTGGGTTTATATATTCTTCTTAATATACCATCAAAGTAATGTTTCATAATCCAGGCAACTTTTGTAAGTACAGAACTTTAGAATTATTGCTTTTTAGAAAAATTTTGAGTTCGAATTAAACTTTTCGAATTCAACAAATTATGAGAATTTTTTGAAAAAAGTTTCGAATCTTATAAAAATGCCTTATTTTTTGTTCAAATATTTTTTTTTCATTATTTGTTTCAAATCAACAAAAAAACTCTTCAAAATGGCCACTTTAACTTTTTGCGTACTTGGTAAGAGTATGTGACCAAATATTTTTTCTATGCTATTTGAAAAATCATATGACATGGACCATGTCACATGGTTCTGTTATTTTTGATCAAAAATATTCTGAAAATTTTCTGCATTTCTTGTTCAAAAATTTTCGAACTTATTTTTCTGGAATTATCAGCCAAAAATATTGAGAACGCACACTTTTACTTTGATCAAATATGTCCTCGTTTTGTTCCTTCGCTCTTGTTTTTGCTCAGAATCATAATTTTTCAACGAAACTACGGTTTGGCAGAAATCCTTTGAAGCCCTTTTTTATCAAAAATTAAAAAAAAATCTATCACACCAGATTTTGCCAAATTGGTAAGCCAACCCATCCACCACTTCAAATTTAACAAATTAAACTCATGAAAAAAAAATATTTTTTTCGATGTGCTAAAATTTATTTTGTTTGTCTTTATTCAAAAATTTAAATTTTCGATTTTGACGTAGAAATCGTATTTAATTAAATTATTAAAATTAAAGCTGGTGGTCGAGACCGTTTTTTAAGGTTTCTGATCAATGAAAAGGGAATTTAATTGTAATTTAGACACCTTTGATGGCAAACGCGCGTTTTTTGAGTGTTTTTTCAAAAGACAATTTATAAAGTAAAAATGATCGATCTGAAAAAATCAGATTAAACGAAGTAAGCTCAAAAGTGGCCACTTTCCTTCGAAAATGTTTTTATCCCAAAATTTGAAAGTGGCAAAAAAATTCCCATCAAAAAAAATTGAAAAAGTGCAAATCTGTCAAAATGCACCGACCCCCTTTAAGGATAGAAGTCTCGCAAATCCCAAAAATCGCCTCCAAGGCGGCGTCGGTCCGATTCGCATTTTAAGGCAAAAAAAAATGGGTTATTTTCCATGACCGAATTGTAGCAAAAAGTACAAATCGTCGGACCAAACATGTACCCTCTGATATATTTGAACAACATTTTTTTCAAAATGATCTCCTCCCTGAGGTTTAGGATACAACCAATGATTTATGACTCAAATAACCGCAGCAGAACGTGAGCAAAACACCAAAGTTTGAGGTTTTTTTTGAAATCTTTGAATTTGCTCTCAGTATCACCAAAAAACTGTATTTGACCCTTGTTTAGGGGTCTCAATAAAAATTTATCTCCTCCCTGGATTTTTAAAAGTTACACATTCAAAACCCAGATAAATTGTCAGCTGAAAAGTCCGTGCAAAACATCAAATTGAGTTTGTCTAAATTTATGACTCGTTTTTCTGTAAATCGTGTTTTAAATTTTCCAAAAATCAAGAAATTTCAACTTTTTTCATACGAAATATTTTTGAACTCATCAAAAAGTGCTTTCCTAGTCATGTCAAATAAAAACGATACCAAATGCTTGTAATTTTCCATATTTTCATTAAAAAAGGCATAAAAAAAAAATTAGGAAAATTTGTTTCTAGAGCCTCATTTTGCGACGACCACCCCCTTAAGGGTGTTCGTGATTTTTGACATTTTGGAGGATTGGTACGGCTAAACTAATGACGGTAGAACATTTCTCATCAAAACATATGAAAGATCTATCATTGATATCGCGATTCCATTAGACAATTCAGTACCACTCCCACCAACCATCTGGTTAACTGTCTAGTCCCTCAGCTTTTTTCAAAGAAACAAGGATCTTAGAGCTTATATCGGAAGGTTTTGAGATTTGGTGAGAATCCGGAAAATTGTCTAAATTTTAGTGAATGGGAGCTATTTTGTTTGATTGTTGTCTCAGGGGTCAGCAATCTGGTTGAATATGCGAAAAAATGGTGTTTTTCGACGTTTTGATACAAGGCTTTTTCTGTGGAAATGCCAGAAACGTCATTTTCGGAATATAAAAAGCCTAAGGGTTGGTGAACATCGAATGAGAAGTACTTTTTTGAATTTCAGCCTGATTGGCTGTAAATCGACGAAAAAGTGCGCGAAATCGACTATTTTGAACATAAAAGTGTGAATCAAAAAAAATCTTAGTGCCACCAAAAGATTACTTGTATACAATTTGCTGGAAACGATATTAGCAACTATAGTCTCATTTTCAACACAGCAGAGTCTAGAAAAAAATAGGGTTTTTTTATAAATATATTTTTAAACTACTTCATAATGCAATAAAGCGAAACGTCGTAAAGATATTTTAATTAAATTTTTTTATAAATATTTCGTTTTGCGCTTTAGCACTGTTTGTGTTGAAAATGAGACCATATGTTGCTAATATTCGTTTCCAGCAAATTGTATACAAGTAATCTTTTGGTGGCACTAAGATTTTAATTCTCACTTTTATGTTCAAAATGTCGATTTCGCGCACTTTTTCGTCGATTTACAGCCAATTCAGGCCGAAATTCAAAAAAGTATCCTATCGATGTTCACAACCCTTAGGCTTTTTATATTCCGAAAATGACGTTTCTGGCATTTCCACAGAAAAAGCCTTGTATCAAAACGTCGAAAAAACACCATTTTCGGCATATTCAACCAGATTGCTGACCTCTGAAGAAAAATCGAAAAAAATAGCACCCATTCACTAAAATTCAGACAATTTTCCGGATTCTCAACAAATCTCAAAACTTTCCGATAACAGCTCTAGGATCCTTGTTTCTTTGAAAAAAATTGAGGGACTCGTGTTTAACCGCAGTTAACCAGATGGTTGGTTGGAGTGGTACTGCATTGTCTAATGGAATCGCGAGATCAAGGATTGATCTTTCATATGTATTGATGAGAAATGTTCTACCGTCATTATTTTAGCCGTACCAAGCCTCCAAAATGTCAAACATCACGTACACCACCCCCTTAAGTAACAGTTGAATCTCAGGGTTTATAATATGTCGGATCATACGGTGTTTAACAGTCACGTGAGCAGTTAACCTTGAAGTTCATTGACCGAAAGGTTATTTACTTTAAGTTAAATGGTTTAGTTAATGGTTTAGTTTGATTATGAATATTGAATGGCGTATTACTTTTGGTCGTCCCAATTTGAGGTTTTGGTTAAACCTCAATTTTCAGTTTGGTCACCACACTGTGGTGAGCATTTTAATACAGCAAAAAAACTCAAATGTAGCGGATAACTGTATCCCTTATTCACACTTTTGTTAATATCCCGGCCCTGATTAGCGAACGTAGTGTGTTTCTAAGTAGTAGGGCCGGGATATTAACATAAGTGTGATAAAGGGATATAAGTTATATAACTATATTGCGTTAGTTACGCATCGTAATGGAGCCTCAGATGATTTTTTTTTGTCTTTTTAGGCATTGTGATATATTTTTTTTCTTTTGTGATACTTTAACTTAATACCTCACGGTGGAAGTAAAAAGAAAGCTAGTTTATTGCTCATAGAGACTTGATTAGCGCAAAAATTTGGATTTGGTGTACGAAATAAATTAAATAATTTAGAAGAAAAATTTTTGGATTTCAGAAAGATAACAGAACAAAAAGTGATCCCATCAATGAAATTATTTAAAATATAAAAAACATTATCATTCAACGCATATATATTTGCTATAATATAGACAACAAGGTCATATAATTATATATATAACCGTCATATAAGAATACTTATATATCAAGAATTGGTAGGTTTCTCGCCGATTTCATCAAGATCTAAACGTGTATCAAACAAGCTTGTATCAGGAAGATATCGGTCCACAAAGAGGTGTCAAAAATGTCTGGGTCGCCCTTCTATTTTCGATGTTAAGAATCTTGGACTAAGCTATATAATTATAGCCTTATTTATCTCGCGTCCAAACGGCGCTCAAGCTCAAAAAAACTTGGTCATTAGTAAAACCCTAAATTCTGAAACAAACTGGACCATTTTAATGGCTTGAAAATTTCTAATCTTAAAAAATTTGATAGATAAAATTTCTCTACACATTTTTATGCAATGCCTGAAAATTGTTTCTGGGGACGAATCAAGAAATATAAATTAAATTGTGTCTGTGTCAAATATTATCGATTTTTATTGCTGATTTCCTTTTAATTTCAGCTGAAAACGCTGATATTCAGAACAAGCTCCTCATAAATTGATTAAAAAGTGCATAGTATTAAAGCATAAACGATTTAACCAAGAAATATTGGTTTCAAATTAAGGGGGTAGCAGTGATGTGGCCGACTGGCGTCAATTTAACTTACGAAAATAATTAGTTGGTTTATTTTTTGTGCTTATTATCGTAGCTGAACCAGAATAAATATGTATCAGCCATTAAAATATTTTTATCTATTTAAGGAAAGATTTGAGTTCGAACTTTTATTTTTGAATTCGTAAAATTTTCAAAAATATCAAAATAGTATCAAAATTTCACGCATTTTCACCCAAAAATTTTTTTTTTTTTCTGAAATTTGTGAATTAAAAACAAAAAAAATAGCCACTTTAACTTTTTTCATGCATGTTTACATATTGTCTGACTGCTGTTTAAAAAAATCATAACATGTCATTTGTCATTTTTTGTCGACTTTTTTCAAATATTATGAAAATTTTTCGCAAATCAAGTCAAAATTTTTTATTAATGCTTTTTTGAATCTTCTTGAAAAAATCAGGCCGAATCAGTTGTGTTATTTTCTGGTATCTATTTGATTTCCGTATTTCAATCGATGGAAAGGTCAATCGAATATCGTTTCTGAACTACTGATGAAATTTATAACACTTGCTTGTTGACACCGGTTGTGCCATTGGCACGCAATTTATAAAAATTTATTATTTTCAAAAATTTTAAATAAATTTCGGGTTTATAGGCTACTTTTCTTTTCAAAGTCAGGAGATTTTAAATATTTAAACGCAATTGAAGGTCAATTTTTTTTCCTAAAAAGCTGTTTTCTTTTTTTCATGGAAAAAAAACTTTCATATCAAGGAAATTTTTCATATGGAAATGATTCTCCCACTAATTAGCGCATAACACCGAAAATTGCCCTAATAGTTTATATAAAATATGGCTTCAAAAATAAATTCTCACATCGGGTCAAGTTGGAAATGGAGTTATAATTGAAAAGGGTTTTTGATATTTTTACCAGATACTTAAAGTATGTTGAGGAATAAAATATTAAACGTTGCAAGAATGAAACCTTTTATTGAAGATAAAAAACTAAAATTTCACAGTTTTTTTTTCTTTCATAGTCCACTCCAAAAAAAATGACCATCTTTCCACATCGCTGCCTACCCCCCCTTAAGGACGGTTCTCAGCAAATGGATTTTTTAATGGATTGTATTTCTATCTCGGATAACAGTAGAAAATAAAAATTATCGATACTATTCGTAATCTACATGAGTCCTTTTTGAACATATGTTAAAGGATAAGCATCGGTATAGCACGTAAATGAGTTCAACCAGTCGACAAAAACATTTTGAAAGTTATATTTTTTATAGCAATAGAAATTTCAAATTATGCATAATATCGGAAGATTGCGAGAAATGGAAAAAACTTCGTATCCTTTATTTTTCTATTAAAAATGTATCAAAGCGGTCGAAAAGTTTTGCTATTGGCCACAAAGGTAATTTTTTCAGCTACTGGATATTTTCGAATCAATGTTTTGATAATTTTAAATAAAACGATTTGTATAAATTTCATTTGACTCCAGGATACAATTGTGAATATATTTTGAATTCGTCCGGTTTAGAAACGTTCCGTAAGTGAATGATTGAAATCAGGTCATTATAAATATGAAATTATATTTTCTTTATTTGAAGCGCTATAGAAGATAAATATTTATTTCGCAAATATTTTTTCGAAACATATTTTTCCGAACAGTTTTGTAATTGTTTCATTTTTGGATATCATCCGACTAAAAGGCTCCGTGAGTTAATAACAATTGCAATCGACCCATCTTAGTCAAAAATACGACTTCTATAAACCTTTGAAAATAGTTTTTCAATTCTATGAAAAAATTCCAGAATTTATAGTTTTCAAATGTTTTAACTATTAAACAATGCTCACGAGATCAAAATTGTATGTCAATTTTTAGACAAAATTGGTGCCTAGACACCAAAGACGTTCTCAATTTTTTTTTACAACTGGCAAGTATTCTTCTAGTAATGTACAATTATTTAATAACCAACTTATCTTACTGGTGTAAATACTCTTATCATTAGTAATTACTTTTGAATATATTTTGAAAAATTGCATATTAGCGAATGATTTTTGCTAAGAAGAAATTTAGTCCTTAAGTTATTTAATATCTTACAGTCGAATGTCGAAAAATATCATTTCAAAGTGATAATAAGTTATTCATTATTGGCTATAATGTAACAATTTAATATTACATCTACTAATATTCGCTTCTCTTTTTTTGATTTAAACAATATCCCCACATTCGAAAAGTGCATACTTTTTACGCCACTTAAGAATTGTCTATTCTTCGTGTTCAAAACAAAGATTGTCATTCAGTAAGCGCGAATAAAAGGGTTATTATCTATTGAGAGATATTTCCCTCAAGAAAGATTCAGATTTTGTCTAATCAATTTATGCCAAATAAAATAACTTGAGTATCTTTTACTATAATGAAAACATATAATGTCATAGACAACACATCTGTTAATTATTGACAAACTTTTGATATGTGATATATTTACTCATCAATTTGATAGCGATTTGTTTTTACAACAAGCACAAATAACTTTCAGTATATTGAATCATCTAGAATCAAATTTGCACACAATTATAATAACTTTGATACAACGGATTTTTTTTATATTTTGCCTTTTTATCTGATTCGGTTTTTATAACTATTTTTGAAAATACCGTCATTTAGTTTATATTTTTCACTGGAACGGCAAACAATGATGCGGTATACCAGTTGAAGTAATATCAAAAAGTGGGCTTTTGAATCAACGAACATTCGACATCAATTATAAAATTTCTTAATGATTTCTTATTATGAATCGGCATATGATCAAGACCAGCCCTTATAAGTCGTCGAAGTAAATTAGCGATAATTCAACATGTTTTTTTTAGCATTTTTCCAACATCTGATTCAAGATGCGTATTTCCTATAAATTGATAGTAAACTACTCATCACCTTTTTTATTTCAATTTCAAGTTTAACGCGAACAATGTTATACGTTTGTTCATATAGAAATCTCGATGAAAAAAAATTCTAATACATAATTACTATTTTTTATGTTTTTCGGAACAAATTCTACGTATTGTTTTTAAATAGAAAAATCTCATTTTTCCAACAATGAGTACGATTGTTTATAAATTAAATTTCTATAGTTTTTCTGCATGATCAGATGTTCAAATCATTCTTGAATTTGTCATGCACATTAAGTAAAAAGCGAGAACCTGTCAAATTAAATTAAGTCCAAATAATTTAAATTATAGAACAGGGTCTAAAGCATATCTTTACGAATATTGCTGGATTAAATGAGCCACAAAATCTATATAAAAAAATGAATAACTGAATTTCATAATAACCTATGGAGTTATATATAGCAATGACTGCTAAAAGCAGTATTAAAAAATGTTCAACGCTTCAGAGATTACTACTTTCGAAGTTATACTTCTATGTCTGCAAGAATAAGCAATCAAATCTTCCAGCCTTAAAGGGACAAAAAATTAAGATTGTTTCCATATTTAAAATTGAATTGCAAAAATAAATTTGAATTGCAAAAAAATTTGAATTGCAAAAAAAATTTGCAAATGCAAAAAATTTCAAGCAAAATGCTAAAAACTCTAAATTTGAAGTTTTAACCATCAAAAAAGAAATTTTGAAATTAAGAACGTTTGAGAACAAATATTTCAGGCAAATAACAAATATTAAAATTAAAAGTGATCAAAAAGCCACAAACAAATACTTCCAACCACAACGGATCCGAAACCGTCCGATAAAACAATTAAAACCTTTCGACTATGTACAAAATTTGTCGAGAAGCCATAAATTGCTCAGTTTTACCTGATGATTTTTGGTCCTTAAAACCTTTATACAAAACATAACCGTAATATACAAGTTGGTCAAGGTTTTAATGCCCCCAAAAAAAAAAACTATCCCGGACATTCCGGACCGCTACTGCCAGAAAATACTCATCTGTTAAGCCTATAAATATTTCTTCTTCTTCTATTTTTATCTTCCATTTGTCGAATGTTTGTCCAACATGTCCGAGTGTAGTAACTCGCATTTAAGCGGAATTGTTGCATCGTTCTCTGTCGTACTAATTGAAGTGCCATGCCAACGAGTAGTTTGAATAAGTGACCACCAATTGGTTTATACAAAACATAAGCTTTCGAGGCACATCAGCCACCACCATATTGTTTTTTTGCTGACTACTGTGAAACCGTCATATTTGAAGGAATTTTGCAGCAAAGTCATGAGATTATCCTAGTAATTTTTCTGTATAAGATGGCCACTCCTCGGATGTTACCATCTACAAGAGATTTCTCTGTTGTTCTCAAATAAACAAAAATTAAATCATATTGAGCGTGTGTGCGTCGACTGTTCTTAGTTTCGTCTCAAGTTTCTTTCTATTATGAGACCAATTCAAAACTTTAAGATTTGATAGGAACCAAATTCTGGTTTCTGCGTGAAAAACATCTTTGTTATATTTACAATGTTATCTTGATGAATACTATACGTAAACGTAAGAGCGGGTAAAAGCATCTCAATTTTGAATTGGACCTAATGAAGTTGCCCTGCTTCCTTAATTTTGGTTGTTATACTTCGACTTATTTTCTTGAGTTTTTAATTCCAAAGGATGTTTAAATTCAAAAGTTTGAGAATATAATTGGCTAAGATGCAATCAAGTAATTGATTTAAGCACATTCAAGTATGTAAAATGTTATGGTTCTAGTAGTGTTAAACCAATTGAAGGCCCCAAACCATTTGAAGCGAAAAATATTTTCGACCATGGAAAAATGATCAAAAAAAAATACTCGACTAAAGACTTTTAATTGAAATCTCGAAAGAGTTTGCCGACCTGAAATTCAAAATATTAACTAAAAATTGCTATCAACCAAACGATTGTTTGGCCTAAAATTTATTTAAAACACCGATTTCTAAAAATAACCTCTGACTAATAAACAAAATTAGAGAAAATCAATTTTATAAAAGTCTTCTGGAGTACTTATTAATATTGACAAAGTTTCATCTGCTATACTTGGAACCTAAGCCCCTTACCCTTTTCCCTATATTCTGATCTTTACAAGTAAGCCGTTCTTATTTGACAAAATCTCAATTTTTGACAAAATAAGAGCGATCATGATGTTCATTTTTTCTGTTAAAGAACCGATCATTAACTCCTAACAGTCTTTTTACGGTCACTAGCGTGACCACTGACCAATTTAATCGCCAATTAAGGACCCTTAAATCATTCATTATAAAACATTTACAAGTGATCGTCGACTATTTAAAATAATTGACGTTCGTGCGTGTTTATTTTCTAGAAATAGACCAAAAACACACATCACGTGGTGACCCTTAAATAAAGAAATAAGGTTTGGCTCAAGTACATAAATTAGTATCAGATTTAGCCTGAAAAATGTTTGTGGGGATGATAAACATCTAATTTAAGTTTTTGCAACATAATTGTATCTCCAAAAAGGTCACGTGATCTATTTTTCAACGAAATAAGCCATAAATATATGACATTATTTCAGACCTTATTTTTGAATTATTGCGTAATTTGGAAGTACTTTCTTCAAAGTACGGTATTAGATTGTTACCGTTTATCACAATTACCGTAAATTTCCAAAGTTTATCGTAGAGACTCGTAAGTACCCTTTAAAAAATCGGAAGAGCCGACTTTCCCCATGAAAATATTGGCAAACTAATGGGGTCAATTATGTACTGAAAGTCGCCGAGATAGCAACAATTTCCTTGTGAAATCTCAAAATTTTGACTATTTTTTTGCTCCTTTATAACCGTTCAGACAAATTCCACCGTAGTTGCTTAATATTTCATGTAAAAAATCGGACCTCTCCGGATTTTTTTGAAATTAACTTACATGACTCATACGATGAACTTGGAATTCCTTGAACTTTGTCATTCAAAAATAGTTCTTTTTATTTTTAAGGAGCCTGAGGTTTGTAAAAATTTCAATTAAAAAACATGCAATTTTTTGCGAGTTTCAGCACCTAAAATTGGTTTGAAAGTTTGATACTGGCAAATTTGAAAATGTCAAATTTAGCCTTAATGCGTATGCAATTATGCCCTTAAATTGTTTGGGAATTCGTGCTAAAAAAATTTTTATATTTTCATATCGCCATTTGATTACGCCATTAAATTACTTTTTTTCACATTTGGTTTCGATACGATTGTAGGGAAATTACAGACTTACCAATATAATCAAGTGAAAAATATATGTCATAATGAAACGAAGTTATACGCTTGATTTAAACCACCATGGTCACGCGTGCCGCGTGAAAAGTCTGTGAGTCAGAATTGTTCCGGATTGTTGGGAGTTAAGGGGGTCGGTGTATTTTGACAGGATACGGATATGGGCTCTTGATGAAAAACTTTTCACTGGGTTTATATATTTTTGTCTCAATTTATACCACCAAAGTAATGTTCATGCTCCAGGCCCTTTGGTAACTATATAAATTTTCGAGTTATTGCTTTATTGAAAATTTTTTGAGTTTTCGAAATTTAAAAACTTTTTCAAATTCCACAAATTCTTGAAGAAACTTTTTGGAAAAAAGTTCGAGCATTATTAAAAATGCCTTATTTTTTCATCAAATTTTTTGTACAGCAAAGTTTTTCCCAACTCTTCAAAATTGGCCACTTTAACTTTTCCGCGTAAGTATCCACATATTTTTTTATATGATGATTTCAACATCATATGACATTTTTTCAGGGTTTTCTGGGCAAACTATTTTGAAATATTTGTTGAAATTTTCCTTATATTCTTGTTCAAAAATTTCTCAAACTTTATTTCTACGGAAATTCTTGGCTGAATATCAGGAATGACTACTTTCACTTTATTCCGAATATGTTTCTTGATGGTTTCTTCGCGCTTGTTTATAATCTGGAATCATACTTTTGGAAAAAAACTACGGTTTGCGTAATCCATGCAAGCCCTCTTTTTATTCAGAATTGAAAAAATTGAATTCATACTTAAACTTGCCAAATGTAAAGCCCGACCCCATCTACCGTTTGTAAAATTAAATAAATTAAAGTTCATTGCAAAAATAGTTTCTTTTCGATGTGCTTAAAAGGGTTCGGTTTCTTTTCGTTTTTTTTTCAAAAATTAATTTTAGATTTGACGTAAAAATCGCATAAAATTTCAAATTTACATAAATTGGTTTCAATGGGGTCGAGACCGTTTTTTTAGGCTTTTAGTAAATAAAAGAAAGAAAGTAAATTTCCCATAATTTTAGATACCTTGATTAGCAAATGCGGCGTTTTTGAGTGTTTTTTCAAGAGACGATGTGTTTTTTAAAGTAGAAATTAATCGATCTATAAAATCAGATTAAACAAAATAGCCTCAACAGTGGCAACTTTTGTGAAACGTTTTTATCCAAAAATTTTGAAGTTGGCAAAAAATTTCCCCATCAAGAGAAAAAAATTGAAAAAGTGCAAATCTGTTAAAATGTTACGACCCCGTTTAGTTCAACAATTTAATTTTTATGCGTTTAAATTTAATATTGAACAGTTTCTTGGCCGGTAACATTCAGTAAAACATTGTATGAAATGACCATCAGGACAAGATATTACAATTAGAAAAATAATGTTTTTGCGTTTTTAAAGTGTTAGTGATTTTTGGGATTGCAAGAACTTTGTACAAAGCTGAACCGATTTAGATGAGAGCATTTCTGAGCAACAACAAAATGGAAGACCAATTCCTTAACTCGCGACTACAATGACCAATTAAGTAACCAGGCCACAACGATTTGGTTAACCGCGGGTAAACAGCGTTCCTCGGCTTTTTTCAACTGTTACAAGGATCCTAGGCTTACATCAGTAATTTTGAGATACCGTGAAGCTCTCTGTTAAAATGTTTTGATTTTTGAGCGAATCCGGTTCCTAATTTTTTTCGATTTGCCTTTCAGGGGCCAGCCATCGGGTTGAAGTGCCGAAGATGGCTGGTTTTTAGATGGTTTTGTCAAAAAACTTTTTCGGTAGAGAAGCTAGAAATGCATATATTTGGAATGTAGCTTCGCAGCCTCCATGTAGACGTTTTTGGAGCCTCCAAGGGTAAAGAGGTCGGAAGGTCTGCGCGTATATTTTTTATACCATAGAGATATAAACACCGATTAACACTTTAGTGACATCCAACTTGTGATTCACAAGGACTCGTTTACTGACATGTCAAGTCAGGAAACCCATCTCAACAAATCTTCGTAAAAATCATATCTGGTTCTTATCCTTTATAAAGAAATACCTCCTCCACAGTGGAGCCCTTGTTTAGAGACCAGAACCTGTTTTGGAGTTTTAAGAGATGTCAATAGATGGAAATGAAATTTGAATGGATGAAATATTTTATTGGGGTTTTTGTTGAAATATTCAAACTTGAATATGTAATTTGATGCTTTTTTAAATATCGAAGTAGTAGTCGTGTTCAAAATTGTGCGTACGGCAAAAAATGCGAAATTATTGTAAACTGTATATATCTGAAAATTAGGAGTAGGTATTTATATGGCCATCGGAACAATTTTAAATTTTGATTAATTTTGTCCTCTTCGTTGAGGTTATTCAAATATTGATAACTTGGCAGATTGACCATTGATAATCGATAATTCTTCTGCAGGACATTAGGGTGGCTACGGAAAAAATCTTGGTTTTATATCAAGGATTAAGAAATTATATTTAGAAGTCAAAAAATTTGACTAGGCAAATCTAGTTGACTTTTATGATTGAGAAAAAAAAGGGTCGTTATTGTTTATAAAAAAAATAAGTTCAATTATAGGAGTAAAATTCATACACAAAATTTGACTCTTTTATGATAAATTTTTTATTGTATTTTGGATTTATTATAAATCGAATAGAATTTAGAGTAAATAAATTGAGAGATTTCGAATTTGATGAATTATTCCACATCTGATGAATCTGTCACAAAAAAAATGAGTTTGCTTTTAGAAATTTTCTTGAAGAAATGAGAATATTTTTGAAACAACGTGTTATTTTTTGTGTGTTAGGTGACAAAATGTTAGGAAAAGTAAATTCAGACAGTTAATGTAGGGAGTTAATTGATCAAAAACTAAGTTGTCAAAATTTTAATAAATATAATATTACCTCATGCTGAAATAGTTTGATAACAAAAATTTGATAGACAGAAACTTGAAAACTTCAATGTTGAATAGGATCTCATTAAATTTCAATAATTATTCCATAAGTGAATCACACTCTTATCAAAATACATGTCGCTTTCTCGTACAATAAATCCGGTCGATCTGTTTATTACCGTTTTAAATTTCAATGCCAAACATAAAATGAGACTCATAGCACCAAAAAGACTAGTGCAAATCTTAAGTGATTTAATTAAATAAAAAATCGCCAAAAAAGCGCCATAAAGTATATTCTTGACACCTTAATCTTAAGGGCCACTGACTTCTTATTTTAATGATCAAAATTTTGCATAGCCTTAAGAAAAATATTACACATAACTAGGGTGTCTCCAGAACCAACTTAAAAAAATCCCACCCGTAAAGTTTTTATTATTTACAACTTTCAAGTCATTACTTAGCTTGACATACAATAGGAATTTTAGAAAAATTTTTCGAAAGTATTATAACTTTACCTGAATGGACTTGAATTGACCTATAAACCCTCTAAATTTTTAATTCTATTTTCTTCATTTTCAAAGAATTCAGCTAAGCATTAACTGATAGACCTAAAATATTTAAATTGATAAGAAAACAATATTTGTCATCCATTTCAAATTCAGTTCATCCGTCCTGATAAACCTCTAGAAATTACAAACTCAGGTGCTCATCTCTAAACAAGGGCTTCCACTGTGAAATAGAGGTTATTCGCCAGTATAAAAAAACTTATACAAATTTACAACCTTATAAATATCACTTTATTTAACCACGGTTAAAACTAGGATGACAGTAATTTAATCTGAGTTCGAAGCTGTCGGCTGTGATCAGGCCATGTCGATGATCAGTTAAACTGTTTTAAAAACAGTATACTTCATGCATACATAATGTCGTGACAGTTGATTGTTTTTAGTTATCAAACTGTTGTCATCACATTCACCAGTCACCCCCTTCTAGGATGAAAAAACACACCAAAACAGGAAGAAATACAGTACAGGGATATAATATGGATTTTCTAGCTCAGCTTTGTTTTTCGATCGCCCGTACCATGGTCTCATGAAAAATAGGTCCCTATTCTCACCCTCCCCTTTAAAATATTGACAAACATTAAAAATTTGAAAGAAAAAACGTATTTTTGCTTTTCACCTCCCTTAAAAAATATTGAAAACATAAAAATGGTTTGAAGAAAAAAACGTATGTTTGCTATTAAGCGTCCTTAAAAAATATCGACAAACATAAAAATTTTGAAAGGAAAAAACGTGATTTTTGCTTTAACCACCCTTAAAAAAATATTGACAAACATAAAAACTTTGAACAGAAAAAACTATTTTTACTTTCAACCTTCCTTAAAAAATATTGGACGGGGGGGGGAAAAACAATTAAAAAATTTTGAAAGAAAAAACGTATTGGTTGCTTTTAACCTTTCCTTAAAAAATATGCACGACATAAAAACTTGTTGGAAAAAAACGTTTCTTTACTTTTCAACCCTTAACCTCATCAATTATTGACATAGCAAAAATTTTTAAAAATGAAAGTAGTTATTTACTTTTCAAACCTCCAATAAAGATATGAAACATCCAAAAATTTTTGAAAAAAATGGTGAGAAAGAAAAACTCTTTATTCGAACAAAAGTTTTAAATACCTTGCTCGTTCAAAATCGTATTCTAACAAAATGATTGAAAAAATTGATAAACAATCATTTTCATTTCACACAATAATGTGTTTTTTTTAATTTTCCGAAGTCTTATAAAAAACAATCCATTTTGATTTCCAAAAAATAAAAATAAACTGTCCTTGAATTTTAAAAATCAAACAACAAAAAAATGTATAAAAAGATTTGTTCAAAAATTTAATTGTCGAAGAATTAAATCAAAATTGTTAAACAAAGGCAACCTTAAAATTTTTCCGAAAAACTGTTCCGTTAGGACATAAAAATTTTACAAGACCTTAAAATTTTCGACAAAATTATACGCAAAAACTTTTAAATTTTCCAAAAAAAATGTCAAAGTTTAAACTGACTTATAAATAAATTCGGAAAAACAATTTAAAACTTTTTAAATGTACAAAATATGTTCAAGAATGAACTGTTCCTCCTATGTTCCACAAACAAATTTCGGAAAAACCATAAGCTTTTTTATGTTTTTCTTTCATTAAACCGTTTACTATCTGCCGTGTTCCCCACATTTTATAAATATTCCACTCTAACCTACTTCAGCCCAAAACCTTTTCGAATTCAATTAATCGAATTAACCTCAATTCCTACATATTAAGTAACAACAAATATTGATATTTTGTGTCAAAATAATTCATTACGATGAATAAATTATCACACATTCGAACGTCTTCCGATGTGGCTTTTCCCGGGAAGTCTGTTTGTTCACGTGTCCATGGTTCACTTTTCTCATGATTTTTCTTCTTTATTTCTAGCGCTATCTGTGATTTTTCTTGATTTTTCAAATATCCTTTAATCCTTAAATTTTAGCAAAAAATGATAAGTATCTATATTTCATTGTTATCTTGATTCACAAATAAACCATATTAACTCAGTCAAATGTTACTTTGCCACTAGGGTATCACACACCCTTTAAGTTTCCCTGACATTTTCCCAAAAATACCTTTATCTAGATTTTTTATTCCTCTCACAATTAAGCGCTTCATCTTAAAAATACTTTTCATACTACACATGTAGCGGCTGAATAATTATACACCTTATAAAAATGAGTATTTTGACCGCGGTCCCTTAAAATCTAAAATATCTTCCATTACGAAATCACAAAATTTGTCAAAGTTGAAAATTCAAATTTTGATTTATTAAAATTTGGTAAAATTGACTTGGTTGACGGATACTTGTGAGCTTCATAAACATTAATTACATTAAATTCAATAATGACAATTTGAAATTTGTAAGTAAAGTTAACTGTGTGATATCCAAAAACTAAAAAATTTTTGATTCGTTTATTACTTTTTGGAAAATTTTCTTTCCACCTAAAAATCTCAACTTTTAAAGAGATAAAAATGTTTTTTCTTCAAAATTTCCTCTATATAATAAAAATTATTATTCAATTATTTTGCCAAAGACATTGTGGGCCACTAAAAGACAGCGTTTAACACTTACTTGAACCTCAAGTTAACAGATTCGAGTCTCAAGCATTCTTTTTATACCTAAAAAATAAATAACTCCCGTGAACACCCTATGTCTAGATGACAATATAATTGTTCATATCATTTTAATACCCCATGACGATATACATATTCGACCACATTATTTTGCAAAATTAAATTAGCCCATGAATTTTTAAATTCTTCATTTTCTAAATATCAATAAATGATCACAAAAAACGCTGGAAAACTAAGTTCTTTCATACGAAAAAATTGTTGAAAAAAAATTGACCATGCAAAAAAACCCGGTAATACGGTCTTTGAAATTAATGCACATCTCACAAAAAAATATCAACTGATTTTTTTCTCTATATCCACCCTAAGTCTCAGATCTTTTTGGGCCAAACTTTCAAAGTGATTTGAAATAACTTAAGTGAACTCTAATTAAATTCCCGTTTCAATTTGATAACCAAATTTTGATAGACGAAACTTGAAAACTTCAATGTCTGAATAGTATTCAGTAATTTCATAATTATTCAATGAAAGTGAATCACACTTCTTACAAAAATAACATTGTCGCTTTTCTCGTACATGAAATCGGTCGTCTGATCTGTTTATTACCGTTTGTAAAATTTCAATGCCAACATAAAAATGAGACTCATAGCACAAAAAAAGAACTAAAGTGCAAATCTTAGTATTTAAATTAAATAACAAGAATCGCAAAAAGCGCCATAAAAGATATTGTTGGACAACCTTAATCTTAAGGGCCACTGACTTGTTAATTTAATGATCAAAAATTTTGCATAGCTAAGAAAAATTAACACATAACTAGGTGTCTCCCAGAACCAACTAAAAAATCCCACCTAAGTTTTATTATTTACAACTTTCAAGTCAGACTTAGCTGACATACATAGAATGTAGAAAAATTTCTCGGACGAAAGTACTTATAACTTTACCTCTAGATGACTTGAATTGACCTATAAACCCTCTAAATTTTAATTCTATTTTCGTCATTTTCAAAGAATTTTCAGCGAAAGCATTACTGGATTACCAAAAGATATTAAGTTAATTAGAAACAAATATGTCATCCATTTTCAAATTCTAGTTCATTCCGTCCTTATACCTCTATAAAATACAAACTGACGCGGTGGTTTCATCTCTAAAAAGGGCTCCACTGCTGAATAGAGGTAGTCGCCCAGTATAAAAAAACTATCAAATACAACCTTAATAAAATCACTTTATTTAACCACCGGTTAAAAACTATATGACAGTATAATCTGAGTTCGAAGCTGTGGCTGTGATCAGGCCATGTCTATTACAGTAAACTTGTTTATAAAAACAGTATACGTCATGACATACATAATGTCGATGACAGTGAATTGTTTTTAGTTACCAAACTGTTGTCATCACTTCACAATTATGCCGAGCTTGTGTTATCCGGGTAACGCGGTTCGCAAGATTTTAAACTCGGGTCAAGTTTCTTAAAGGGCCATGCTTTTTTAATGCAGATGAGCATTTTACCAAAGCGAATAAATCTTGAAATTTCCGAAACCAGAAGTATTTACTTGATGTCGTTTGTAGTCATAAAATATTTTCCTGGACCAATTTATTTTCAAGAATTTCAATATAATTTCATTATAGCGCTGCGCGTGAAGCTTATTTTACTGCAGAAAGTGACACAATTATTTATTGTGAAAACTTCAGTTCATGCATTATTGAAGAGGGTTATTGGCCACGTAAAGCCTGTACAAGTCTTTGTAACCAAATACTATTATCAAGATAATTATACTGTCATCAGTTTATAAATCTGAATACTGCATAACTTATGCATCATTTATCAAGAAGCGGGTTTGGACCCAAAGAAATTTTGGACAGAGCTGTTGCCCATTATAGACCAGACTTTTTTGCAAGGCCAAAAAATTATGTGCATGACTGCAAACCCATAATTTTAATTCTAAAGCATGGAAAAACTGAAAATTGACAAGTAAGATTGACTTGAACTTGTACACCTTGAACAAAATGCATTTATATACTCCAAATTTAATATGCATGATTGACAAGTTTTGCTGAAACAAAATCACATTGTCTTACTGATTTATTAATGTATTTGTGCTATTTTCTACGGTGCTTCGGTGCTGAATTATGAAATTAATATACATTTATTGGCAAAAACACAATGTTAACACTTGTGCGCCCCAATAGTTCCAAAACCACCCCCGTTGGGCCCCTCCCCCTGAGTCACAAAGCATTTTGTGGCCTTTGAGCGCTGATAAGAATTGCATTACCTTATGGTGCTTGACATGAAACTTCAATGCTGTTTAAGAAAATCTGGAACAAAATAAGTTTGGAACCCTTCAAACTGATTTCGTAAAAAGTAATTTTACTTCTTACCGTTAGCGGTAAAGAGGATATATTTTGTCTTATTGGTTGAAAAAGATTCACTTAATTCTAAGCTTTGTGAACAATCTGTTCTCTATTATTAATTATTTGTCTTAGGTGAATTATCTCTATCGATTGGCTTTTTCATTCTTAAATCACCACAACCACTAGATGTTCGTTGCTTATATGGATAAGACGCAGTAAATGCTTTGTGTGATCTCTCTCTTTTT
>SCLH01001448.1:24017-38709 GCA_004367855.1 Oikopleura vanhoeffeni
GCAACTTCACGTTTCTAAGACCTTTTTTCACATCACACCAAAGTCGAAATAGATATCGTGATGAAATAATCAAAAAAAATGAAGGTTGGGAAATGTTCATAAATAATCCTATCTTCCTCCAAAAACCCTAAGATCATCGTGACCGTTTTGTGGAATATTATTTATGTTGCAAAAGCTCCTTGAATTAGGTGTTTTAATTGGCCCAAAAACCATAGTAATTTGATCACTATTTGTTACTTTGACCCAAAACCTTATGCCAATTTGGAAGGTCACTGATCGTTTTAGGACTTTGGTGTAACGAGGAAAACAAGTTTCTTAAAAACTTCTAAGGAACCATTTTCACTTCTTTTAAACACATTCAGTAAGGCAACTTTTTGAAAAAAACATACTATTTCATCAACTTATTCCTTACAATATACGGTCACGTGTTCCATTTTGGGGCTTGGTCTGTTCCCTCGCATAAAAGTCTTAGAAGTTTTGTTTTCTGATCCCGCTCGAAAGGCTTCTGAGTTTTTGATGATTTAAATTTGTTGCAAAAATAAGTACTGTAATACAGTAAAACCCTTGGTCGCAAAAAAAAAACCCGCACGATACTCGTCAATCATCGCATAAAATAGTCGATCTATCACTTTGAAAATTTTTTATTTTACATGAATTAAGGGTTCCTTAAATTGCGATTAAAGGCCATAGTTGCACCACGGATGGTGCAAAAAGACGAGCTGCGGAGTTAAAAACAATGAAAGTATTTTTGAGGTGATCTCAGCTTTTTGATCGGAGCTATTTTTGTATATACCTGTTCTAGAAAACATTCTGATTGGTTGTACTTAAACAAGATTGTAGTAAAATTTAAAACGTTACATTTTCCCAGCATTTTTCACTTAATTTTCAGCTACAGGAACAGCAGAAAAACATTAAAATAAAATGTGATTATGCTGAAAATAAACTTGTCTATCTTTCCATTTGTTGTGAGACAAATTGAACGACGTAATTTCTCATTTTTCTGCATTTTTTGATATTTTTACCGAGGTTTTTTATGAAAATTTTAATTAACTTTAAAATTGCTCTATAACATTTATTTACTCTCTCGTTTTTAAATCTTACGACCGCATTTTACGTTGGGCAATACAAAACATCAAATCGATTATGGGGGCATTTAAAATTTCAAAAATTGTCAGATTTTTCACGAAATTTGGTCCAAATATTAAAGAAATTTTTAAAATGTTGATGATGATTTGTGAATTCATCATGGGACTTAAGTTGTTTCAAATTTTTTATGAAAATTCGTCAATTTTTAGAAATTTGTCAAATTTTGAAGAAATTTTCCAGATTTCAAAACTTTCAAATTAAGAAAATAATATAAAAATTTTCAAATTTTTGTCGCATTTTTAAATCAATATAAATTTTTCGTAAAAATCAAAAGAAAATCGTTCAATTATGAAAGAATTTTTAATTTAGCCGGAGTTTTAACTTTTGAAGAAAGATTATCAAAATTTTGAAGAAAATGTTAGAAATTTATATTTAATTTACAATGTTGAATAAAATTTTTTTAAATTCCTAACAAAGTTTTAAATCAGAAAATTTTTTGTAATTTTGAATAAAAATATTTGAGATTTTAGTGGGATTTTAAAGGAAAGGGTTGAAGGAAAATTATCAAAACAGAAAAAATTGACAAAAAATTGCGGAAAATTTTAAAATGCTTTAGATTTTTTTTCAAATTTTCTCATCAAATTTTTTATGAAACTTGAGCTCAAGATCTTTCTTAAAATGGATTAAAATTATTTAATGAAGCGGATCATTATATTATTCTGGTTGAGCTAACTACCTTACTTAGTTATATTGACTTCAATCTGCCGGGTTGATGCCACTCCACTTAAAGGGGCTTGTGTGGTGACGATAATTTGGGATTTATCAGTAACTTTTTTGATTGACCTTTTTGAAGATTGTTAAGTTCAATTTAATTGCCGGGGGATTTTTCTGAATTTCGAATTTTTTCCAAAACTAGGTTTTAAAAAACTGAGGTTTTAAGGAAATAACAAGCGTTAAAAAAATTTCTTCGAAAAATTAGAATTCCAATTTTTTAATAATATTCAATATTACCTATATATTCCATTGCCCTTTATGTAAAATTGTCCACTGAGGGTTTTATGAACTCGTTAGGAATTTTTTTCTGAATTTTGAATTTTTTTTTTAATAAGTTCGGGTTTCAGAAAATTCATAGTCCAGCATTTCAACAAAAACTAGAATTCACAACTCTTTTCTGAGACTATGGAGATGAAAATCTAGGGAAAAAGACTATGTTATGGCCATAAACCAGGCTTTGTGTGAATTTGATGCAAAATTTTAAAATTCTACTATATTTTCAAGGGAAGTCTTTTGCGGGAAGTTCCCAAATAAGCTGTTTTGACCACTAGGGGCAAAATTTTCAAAGAAACGGTTCCGGTGCGCATTACACCAGGGAAGCTCCAAGCTGATTTTCAATATCGGATCGGATCGACCCGAGTTTAAAATGTTTATCGGGATCGGATCGGAAGCCTGATTTTGAAAAAACAAAAAAAAAAAAAAAGTACAGCCCAAAAACACAATATAAAAAAAAAACCAAGATAATCAAACCAATAAAGACATACAAACAACAAAAATCAAAAACATAGAAAAAAAAAAAAAAACAAAAAAACAAAAAAAACACAAACCGACACGCCTAATTTGGCTGAACAAACAAAAAAAAAACAAAAACAAAACAAATATCGATCGGATCGGTGCTCGGACGTGATCGGAATCGGACCTGCTCTGATTTACTTTGTTGGAAATATATACTGAAAAATTTAGTTGAATAATTCTGTTGACTTAAGCATTAAAGGTCAAGTTAAGAATTTTTGCCATTTGCCAGAGCAGATTATTAAAAATTTAAAGGATTTTCGAAACTTATATTTTTCTAGATGACTGAGTTCATTTTTAATTATTTGTTATTATTAAATTATATCATAATAATAAAATAACAAATTTTGTGAGGTGCAAAAATGCCCAAAACTGGTATGCAAGGTGGGTTAGAGCAGAATTTCTTTTTTTGCAATTATTATTCAAGTGTTCATGCTGGGCAGAAAATCGGTGAAAAACCCACTGCGAAGATAAGCGCTCGGAATATATATGTTTGCGCCGGTAGATATTATTTCGGTCACAAATATTTTTTTTTACTTTTTTGTGATAAAAATGAAGAAAAAAATAAAAATGGTTAACATTGAGATTCATGGTCAAAGCATTTAACCAATCAGACATGGACTATAAAGTCGTTTCAAAAAATTGCGCAATAAGCTAGTTTTTGAAGACGGTTAACAAACAAATGTATTATAAAAACACATAGTGCGCTGAGGCCGATTTTTGTTTTTATCTAAACTGGAAGTAATTTTTGAGATTTGAACCACCAAAGATTGCGCCATAAGCGGTTTTTGGAAACCATTATTCACAAATATTAGTCTTGGTCACCACAGATTGCTGCTGGACGCGAAAATAATTAATTTTTTTGTATTTTTTTGCTGATTTTGACGCTCTGAAGTAAAATTGCTCTCTTCTCACGGCTTCCAATTTGCTAAATTTCATTTTCTGTTTTTGAAAATTGTACATTTATTTTTCTGGTTTTTGTTTTGAACAAAATGAAGTCTAAACAATGAGTCATAAGGAGATCTGATGGTCTAATTTGGACAATCAGGATGCAAATTTTGTATGATCCAAAAATATGCGCGTTTGAGGAGTACCCCACGCCATTTAGATGATTTTCCAACCGTTTGTTCTGAGGTGAATAAACTTGCTTGAGATCATGTTCTGAGACCCAGGGAGTTTATTTGGCTGAATTTTTCGAAAAAAACAGAAAGTTTTGTTATGATCGTACCGGATATTTTTACCAGTTCAAAAAAGTCATTTTTTTGACTTTTATGCTGTTCAAATTTCATTTAGCGATGTATAAACATAATTTTCTAGATTTTTTTGAGCATACCTAATATTGTTATTTAAAAAAGTTATGCGCTCAGATTATATTTTTTGTTCCTCTTAATTGCTTACAATCACGGATAAAGTCCTCATAAATGGCTGTTTTTTGCTACCCTGAGCGCTTAGTTCAATTCAAGCACATTAGCAAATTTTTCCCGAAAAAAAGCACTTCTTAAAATTGCGAGCCATGATTATGCGCTCCATATTCGCTATCTTTTTATAATTATCGGTTTTATGCGCAGTCAAAGTTGGTTCTTGAGAAAATACGTGCGTTTTATCAATTTAGAAATTTTCAGAAGTTTTTTCTTGCGAAAATCCATATTTTTATTTTTTAAGATTAATCAAAGATGACTCATGCAACAAAAATCAATCAATTTTGTTAAGGTGTTTTGACATGCTTTGAAAAGTCGAATACATGACATTTCGTAATAAAAAGCATCGAAAAAAATACTATATTTGGAATCAGCCAAATACATAACAATTCAGATAGTTTTGCAAAATGTCGATTTCGATTGGTTGCAAATTTTCAACCAATGAGAATTTCCCCTATAAATGTACAAGTTCAGAAAAATAATCGATATAAGGCAAATTTGGAAGGGTGAGAGCAATTTCGTCAAAATCAGCAAAATAAAAAAATTTGATAAGATAAGATTTTTTCCGCGATTTATTTTCGCTCTAACAGCATCTGTGTGGACAACTAGACTTATAGGACTATAAGTTATAGTTCATATCATGGTCCAGAAAACAACTTAATGCGCATTTATTTTACCGATTATTTTATAGTCGATTCTAGTTGGTCCAAATCTTTGACCAAATTGAAATTCAATGTCGGACACTTTGATGTTTCGCATTTTATTCTTAAAGAATCAGAAAACAATATGCGAATGAAAATAATAAAACTCTCGGCTCAACATTATATTCGAGGCTGTTTAAAATTTCGGGCATATTGGCAAAATTCGGCGAATATTTGCGCACATTCAGCGAATATGAGAACAGAAATTAAAATATACCTCAAAAAATTCAAAAAAACCGTGTTAGGGCCGTGAAAATGACCGTCATGATGCCGATTTTTAATTTTATAGGAGTTTTAGTTAAGTTTAAAATGAAGTGTATCACCATTATCCGTAGAATAAGTACTCTATCAAACCGGCATTTATATAAAAGTTGGAAACGTAAATGGTTGGAAAACAAGCATTGAAAATACGTCATTTCATGACGTCCACCAACAAGTTAAAATATTAAAGTTTTGGCGACATTGGCAACATCGGCGATATTCGCACATTCGCCGATATGACACGTCAATTATTAAGCTAGAAATTTCGTGAATTTGCGGTAGTTTCGACGAATATTCGGGCCTCCCCCTGTTGATTACGAAACTTCCAAAAAACTTTTAGATTATCAGTTAAATTCGAAGAAAATTTTTCAAATCCGTGATAAACAATTAAACGCCTTATTGGTATATTTGTCTGTAACGAAATTAAAATTTTTTTGAATGGTCTGATTTTCAAGAAATTATCCGTCATTTTGCTGAACATAGTAATTCGAAATCAGTATAATATATCCTTTCCTTAAATTTAATGATCAAAACAGCGCTTTTAAAGAGGTTAAATTATGACTTATTAGCTTCACGGTGCCGCAAAAAGTATCGATCGATCACATATCGATCAAATTCGGACTTTTTTGATCGGATTCATGCTCGTAAGCCACATTTTAAAATTTGAATATCGGGATCGACCAGATTTTGGAAAAAAACGTGAATCCGGCTCGGCATTCGGAAAAAAAAGACCCGATCTGATCGGTTGTCGGACCTGCTTCGGGATATTTCCGAGAAGTTTATTTAGCTCGGACGCCCATTACTGATCTATACAAGGAAATCCGAATTTGAAAGTGAACAAGAAAAAATGATGAAGACTGAATGAGGCACCTTCTTGTCTTCAGTGAAAGTGTTTCTACTTAATTGCAAGAAAAAATTAATTATTCTTGCAGCCCGCGTTTCCAGAAACTTCACATGAAATGTTTTAAAAAAGAGTCCCAATTATCTCACCACATCCTTAATCTCGTATGAAAAGTTAGGGACAGTCAACGCGTGTTTTATACCAGTTGTATTAAGTTCAGCTATAAATCTCATGATGTTTTCCTAGAATATCTAGAAAATTCTCAATAACTTTATTTTTTTTCGTACTTTCGGTAAAAAGCGATAGATTGATAATTCATTAAAAGTGTGGTGCGTTTAGATATTAATTCGGTTAAAATTGTCCTCGTGGCCGACCTAAAATATCAGTTTGAGTTAAAAATGTCCTTGTTGCCGACCAAATTCAAAAAATTGCCTCTTCGCTGCCCTCATGTTTTAGCTTAAATTAATCGTGGTTTAGAATGTTCGAAATGGCCGAGTGTGATCGATATACTGCATTGTAACTTCTTTGTTTCTCAATTCTTTTCTTATTTATTCTTCTTTTTCAAAAAACAAAAAAATTTTGAATTCTTTTTACCAAAACAAAACTTTGAATTTAAAGTCATCCAAGCTAAAGAATGTCAAGCCAACCAAAAAAAAATCAAACTTGACCATTAAATGTCTGGTCAACCAAGCCAAAAAATCAAGCCAAGGCCCAAAAAAGTCAAGCCAAGCCAATAATCAAGCCAAGCCAAAGTTTTGAAATCAACCAAAGCCAAACTAAAAGTCAAGCATGCTTGGAAAATTACGTTTTGTGGCTTTAGTTGGCGATTGATCAAGCCACAGCTAAAGAATCAAGCCAGCTGTGCCAGGGGGGCCCTTGTTCCAGAGTCTCACAACGCCTGTAGTTTATTCCTTAGGAGGGTAAAAATTGGCAATTAAGAAATGCGAATTTTATCCAGAAACTGCGTCTAGGTAGGGAAACGACCGATTATCCGGAAAAGGACCTAGAAAAATTAGATAAAAAACTGTATATCACAGCGTAGCAGTGCTAGAGTCAAAAACATCTAAATCTTGAAATCTTATTTCCATAAGCGCGTATCAAATCAATGCCTAGCAATTATTCCAAACGTTATTGAAATCAAACTTCAGGCACGTGACGAACATGACCTTTTTACTTATTGATCATCCGCAACAAGAGTTTGATGCTAGAGAAGACGACAATCACATGATATTTGATGAAAATTATCGGGGAACGTAAATTTCAAAAAAAAAGCTGAATCTTTTTTTGTCAACTATTTCAAGGGTGCTGTACCTGACATACACAAATACTCTGCAGATTTTTCTATAAGAGCCTCTAGATCTACCGACAATTACCCTTCTCCTCAGTACCAATTTTTGGCATTTGTCATTGAATATTCGTGCTGTAAAAATTGACTTTCCCATACGGTCGAAACCGTTTTTGATACGCTTGAATAACAATGTTCAATTTCATCAGACAACTTGGATTTATAAGACATTGACCCAAGTGATCACCGAACGACCTAAAAAATTTCAAAAAAAAATAACTCATTATGTTTTGGTGTAGAAGAGCAAAAACTCGAATAATAACATAATTAATTATCATGCCTAAAAAAATGCCTGTAAATTAAATCCAAACTATAAATAAACTTTACAACAGAACCTGTTTTTGTAGTGCACTCCTGTTTTGAATTAAACACGATGTGAGAAATGAGTCTCAAATCGGCCAAGGCGGACTGAAGGGAAATTTTATGTTTTTAATTTAAATTTTTGAAGGATGACCTTAAATCGGGCCAGCAGGCCCATAAAGGCTTTTCATATTTTTAATGAAGTTGTAAAAAATGAGCCCCAAATCAGTCGAGGCTGATTTAGGGAGTAAATGTTTTTTAATTTCGTGAAGAATGATAGTCTCAAATTCGGCCAAAGGCCCATTTGAAGGGAGTTTTACATTTTTAATTTAAATTTTGTGAAAAATAAGCTTCAAGATCGGCCAAAGGATCCATTTTAAAAAAGGGCCGTTTTATTTTTTTTAAGGTAAATTTGTGAAAAATGGAGCCCCAAAGCGGCCAAAGGCTGATTTAGGAGGTGCGACACAAATCTGGACAAGAAATTCTACGGAGTTATTTTATCCATAAAAGTTCAAAACTGGCTTTATTTTTGTCTGCATTTGATAATTATAAGTGGTATTTTAGTAGTACCCTACTCCTCGAAAGTACTTATATAGGAAAATAGCCTTTTTTTGGCAATGCGATTTTGAGTTAAGGCTTAATTTTCATCGCAGAAATATCAAAATTATATTTTCTGAAAACTTTGCAGTGAATTATGCGTTCCAAAAGCGTTCTGTCAAATTAAATCCTTGAATTTAAAGCAAAATTTTTTTCGACTAAAATTCTAATTTGGACATGCTGACTCCGACCTCTCTGGAAGAGAACTAAGAGGTGTGCCTTTTTTCATTTTTTCGAGTCCTTTTTCGAATAATCGGGTCGATTTTCCTACTAGACGCAGTTTTCTGATCAAAATTCACATTTCTTAATATCCAATTTTCACCTTAAGGGAAATAACTCACAGGCGTGTGAGACTCTTTGGAAAAGAATTTAAAGCAAATTCAAAAACTGTCGTGTATGAACTCGCGTGAGATCACGCTTAAACGCTTTAACTCAAATTTGAAGTTTTTCATGTCACATAGCCCGGAAAGCTGACAAAAAAGATTACGGGTTTCTTTTTCTTTGAAATTGACATCTCTTGAAATTCATCATTCTATTTGATTTCGCTCACTGGCTTAATACAGCAGGGTCCGCCGGATAGGTGAAAGTTTTGTCGCTGGAACCTTCACTATTAGCGGCATTTCTGTACTACTAGGAAGAAATACGCCTCTTATTGGTCAATAAAACAAGCTCTAGGAATGTATAATTAGTTTTTTTAAAGGGTAGTCAGAGTGAGAATTATTGCTTTTTTTTGCTCCATTTTTTAATTCACCAAATGCAAAAGTCTCTAGTCAAGCAAAATAGGCACATTACGATCTTTGCTGAAATTTAAGGTCATAATAACTTTTTTATTTTGCGTTGCGCTGCAGAGCCGAATTTTTTTCGGATTTCCCGGTATATTTACCCGGTTTCACCATAAATTATCCGGGTGTTCTCGAAAACCGCTTTAACGTTTTCATGAAACTAACAAGGAAGAGTCCAAAAATCAAGGAATTTCAGAAAAAAAATGTCAAAAATGAAAGCTGACACCGTTGAGGTGTCAATATAACATGATTTTGCTAACTTTAGATAATTAAATAGTTTTTTCATTTTATTAAAAATTCTCATATGACCTATATTTGCGCTTTGTCGAAAGCCTATCTTTCTTTGCCTAGAAGTTTTGAAAAAAAAACCTATCTGTTGCCCCCTTCACCTATCCGGGCGGTTGTTTCGGAAATTGAAATTTGGTATGAAATTTAACATGTTTTGAAAGAAAATTAGCTGATTCGGTGTTTTTGTCATGTTGAAAACCATTGTCATAAAGAAATTTAATTTGAGAAGTTGATTTCTCGAAGAGGTCTTATCGTAATCAAAATCCACCCTTAGTCTTTGATGCTTGTTATGGCCTGACTTAAAATGCGTCGTAAAGAAATTTAACCTTCAAATTTGCGGATAACAATTAAAGCATTTAAAAGTTAATTTGGAAATTTTCATAAAAACCTCGCGTAAAATTATCAAAATGCAGACAAAAATGAGATTACGTTTCGTTCAATTGTCTCAATTGTCTGCTGAAACTTAAATGCTGGGAAATGTAACGTTTTTATTCTACTCAGCATTTTAGTTGACAACCGATCAGAATGTTTTCTGAAACAGGTCCTATAACGCAAAAACTAGCTCCGAGGAAAAAGTCTGAGATTACACTTCCAACAACATAAGCAATTCTTAGTTTAAAATTGCAAATATCACCCAAAAATTTTCATTGTTTTTAGGTGCTAATAAGGTCCGAATAACTTTACCAAAAGTAACTTAACTTAGATAAACTTATGAAAATTAATTAATAATTTTTCACTCAAAATTAAAATAATGATTTTTTAGCGACGATTTTACTGTAATAGGAGAAAAGTTACACTTTTTAAAGCTAAAGGCAGGACGAGAAGAGTACAAGGTCGAAAGAGAGGAGTTCTCCGCACGGGCATCCCGGAAGCCACCTCTTTTATTAACAAATACTCGTGTCTGAGAAATAATTGCACTCCCCCGAATATAATAATTCACCTAAGCCTCCAATTGCGTTCGAATCCATTCACGCGAACCCCAAAATTGCTCTAATTCATTCCATTTCAAAATAACTTCCTTGGTGGGCCGGGATATTCACAAAATGTAAATATTGGGATATGTGAGTGTAATAGGGAACAACGAGTACTACGTTTTTCTTAGTACAAGAATTATTGTTCATGACAATCTTTTTGACTCATTATAATTATACTTGTCTTTGCAAAACTCTGATCTTGCCACCCTAATAATAGAAACAGCAAAGAATCTAATGGACATTAAATACCCCGATTTTCCAACATGTTATTGTTGCTTCAGAACAAAGTTGAAAAACTTTCAAGTTATTTGTTATCTTCAAAATTCGTTTCCCGAAGAAAAGATCACAAACACCTTGATTCAGATTTTTTTAAAATGTTTTGATGAATCGAAAAACCTAGCGTTGTTTGGGCTTACTGTGATCTTGGGGTCAACTTATATCTCAGATTGTTTCTTCAGTTTATATAATATGGAAGAAGAGAGTTGAAATTCCAATCATGGGAGATTTACCGGAATTACCTTATAGCTGGTGGGCACGAGATTATACTTCATATATTTTAAGAATAAGTGGATTTTGATTTAAAAAAACCAACTGGAAAAAGACCTTGCAAGAAAAAGTTCGTACGTGAATTAAAAATCCATCATTGTCATACCATAAATATGCGAACATTTAAAATAGGTTTTCACGTTGCACTAATTTTTTTATCTTGACGCTCACCTGACGAGGATGTCCTATCCCCTCACCTGCACGAGAGTGTTTCGAGAAACACCCACATAGTATTTTGCTTTTATTAAAGACAGCAAATAAGGCATTTATAGATTTTGGAATTAATATTATGGTTTCTAAATTGCAGATTGTTATTGATAATCAAATGACAAATATTACGCAAGAGGTGTGTGAAGACTATTTTCACTACCAGGTGGTTCAGGTGTAAAAAAATAAATGATTGCAATAACATTTTTGCTTGTAAAATACCCCTATAAGTAGCTTTAACCATTCATATTTTTGGTTCCAGTCACCCAGAAAGACGAAATAGCTCCTTTATCGCCCCAGTGCGTCAAGCGCTGTTCAAATAAATAACGTCAAAGTTTTTACCCTCCAAAAGTTGCGCCTAGTAAGTATATTTGTAGATCATTATCTTGTTCCCAGTACTGTTTTAACTGCCTTTAAACAAGAAATTGCCATCCAATATAATGACACTTTCCGGTCTGATGAGAAATTTCTTAGAACTCACCAAAATTTTGAAATTTAAAATAAGGGTAACATATCGGGGTTCTGTTCCGATACTTCCGCCGGCCAAAATGACACTTCCCCAAATTATTTTGGTCTCTGTGTTCTGAAACACGCTCGTGCAGTGGGGGTTAAATATGCGAAATGGCCAACCAAAATACTCGTGAATGACGAATCGTGGACCTTCACTTTTAGACTACGTGTTACATATTTTAAAATTTTGGACAAAAGTAAATCTTCAAATCTCAGTGTCATATTGAAAATATTTTTCCTCTTGGAGTAAACTTTTTGCTAGTTCGAAATTTTCAATAGAAATTTTTCACAAATGAAAAATGCTAAGCTGCGGCGCTTTATATGATCCAATTTTAACTATTATAAATTGGCCTTTTGAGAATACATAAAAACCAACGGTAGATTGCTAAATTGAGGTCAAATGCTTTTTTACAGTGATAAAATACCGCAGAAAACGATCCAATCCACCGAATTTAATCATTATATTTGTTTTAATACAATTTCTACGTCAACAATCAAGACTTGATAATTTTCAAACAATTCGAAAAAAAAATTTTAGCATCGAAAGAAATATTTGTTTTCGGGAATGAAATAATTGAATTCAGTAGATTGGAACGACATACCATTTGGCAAATTGAAGTAAAATAAAATTAATTTAATTTTTGATCAAAAATGACTACGATGAATTTCTACTGAACCGTATTTCGTTTTGCAAAAAATTAAGTTCATTGTATTAAGAAAAGCGCTTGCAACAAAACGAGTTCATCTCTGAATAAAGATTCAACCCTGCATTCCTTGTCTTTCAAGCCAGTTTGAACTAGTAATGAGGAAAATTTTTCAAATTATTTCCAATATTTTCGACTGAAAATCACAAAAAATGTCATATTAATTTTAAGATCTTTAAAAAGCATATATAAAGAAATATTTGGTCACCTACGGGAAAAGTTTTTATGATATTTTCTGAATATGCTGTGATCAGGTGCTTTCGTTAAGATAACTTATGACAATAAATTAAAAAACAAACAAATTTTTTCGAAATGTCCAAAAAATTAATAAAATTTTTTCAATCAGTTCCATCGATAAAAAATGTTTTGTGAAAAAACATAGGTCGGAAAATTGTCAAACTGACTGTCGAAACTCAAACGTAAAAAAATACACTGGGTGTACCCTATCCGTTACACCTTAGCTCGGCTAAAAATCGTTCGGATAAGGGTACACGTCTAGATAGTCGTGAAGGCTTATAAGCGTTTTTCAACTCGACCAAAAATCGGACAGATAAGAGTACATCGTACGGATCACGGTTGCTTTTTTGGAGGTGAATAGGAACATTAAAATTCTCATTATGATTGAAATAAAAAAATGAGGAGGGTTATCAACTCTCGGAAAAAAAAATTTTTGCCCGAGCCGGTTTTTCCAAATACTGCTCTGTGATTGGATAACGTTTTTACAGCCGTTTGAGTCGCATTTAAGTTATAAATGAATATAACGAGCGGGTGCCCAAATGAATTTGACGACAGATGGAAAAAAATTAACTCAAAAACAATTAAATGACCTTCAAAAATGATAAACAAACTTTTACTGACGTCATTTGTTACGTCACACAAATTTAACCCCTAAGGTACATTCCAAATTGTCATAATTAATTGTGATTTCCAAAATTAACGACTTCATGAAATTATCGTAAATTTACAGTTAAATTGATTTGCGGGTTAGAATTTTACAGAAAATTTTTGGTGATATTTTGATGACTCAATCACTTCCGGTTTACCGGAAGTGGCTTAATTCTTTATTTATCAGTATATGGATACACCAGAAGTGTTTTTAGGATTTATCTCATGAAAAAAAGTTTTGGTGATATGTTCGATGACTCATCAACTTCCGGTTTACCGGAAGGTGAAGTTAATGTCTTCATTTTATCAGTAATTATTGAGTACACAAGAAGTGTATTTTAGATAAATCTCATTGAAAAAAATTTGGTTGATATTTTTCGATGATCTCATCACTTCCGTTTACCTAACCCACTGTAGTCCATTTTATAGAAGTAGTTTGACAATCATCAAGCAATGTAGGTATTTTCCATATGCCATATGTTCATTTGTTTTAGTTGGAGAAAAGTATCAGAAACATTAGTTTGAGTATGTAAATTCAACGCTGTTAATTTTATTGTACCTGTTAATAAAAAATCTTTGTAAAATTGAAAAAAATGACAGTCAAAATTGGACAAAAAACTCAAATTTTATGAATTAGTAAGCATAATAAGTTGAGTTTATAAACACATGAATTTAATTTTTATCTTGAATCTATAAAAGAAATAAAGTTTGTCATATAATTTGCTGACAAAAGTATGTAAAAGCATTTCAAAATTTTGTCGATTTCGATGCCAAATGTTAGTTTCAAACTATAAAATTTCAATTGAATGCTCTAGCATTCTGAAAGTGAATGTGGTCATGTTCAGGCTGTTATCGGACTTTTTCGACCACCTTCGATTCTTAATACGAACTGATAACTGTGTAAATTAAGAGATGGCGAGCCTTTATTCCTCTAGTCACTTTTTCTAGAATATGTGGCCACATGTGGGGCTAATTTGATACTTGAAAAAATATTCTGTCAAAGTCTGACAACTAATTACTCAAATTTCTCAAACTTTTAATATGAAGAGAAAAATAAATCCGAGAAAAAATATTGAAGGCCCTATAAAATTAGAATATTGTCCAAATTGTTTCAAGTTGATAGAGGATGTTGCAAAGTAAGTTTTAATTTAAACTATGTGCTCAGTAAAATAAAGGAACCAATCAATTTACCGCAAAAAATTGTACCATCACTTTTAGACTGTCCGAGATCTCAAAACATGAAAAAAAGTCCTTAAGGGGGTATTGGTCGCTGGAATTGGTTTTTCTCGATAATAATTTAGCCAACCAGGGCTTCAAGAATATTATTCAGATTAGCCAATTTGTAGATCTAGCCTTTAGCTTGCGTTAGAATTGTGTCTTAACAGTTTTGTATGCACACACTCCCTGAAACATAAGCGACACAAGAGGACCTAAGCCAAAATGGATTATCTATCTCCTAGGTTTTATTTTTAAATAAGCCTTAATTTTAACAAAACCTGTATAACTAGTATTTAAAGCTTCTCTAGAGCGTTTTTGTCGAAAGTACAATATTTTTTCTAGAATGTGCGATAAACCACCATTTTTTGAACTTTGTTCATCGGAAAATCTATCTCCTTCTAAGTAAAATTTCAAAATTCACTCAAATTTGCAGTGACATGAATATTTTCATTAGACGATTTGA
>SCLH01001448.1:38949-60290 GCA_004367855.1 Oikopleura vanhoeffeni
AATCAAAAAATGTCCACAGTTGTACTTCATTACCATATTTACTTGAAAATAAAAGGAAAAGTGTAACAATCTGCTTTTATTGGGAAAAATAAACATTTTTCATCAAAAATCATGATTTTTCCATCAAATTTTATGACATATTTATAAATTACTTTTGATTTATGAGATATAAATCAAAGCAGACAAAACTATGACGTAGGCCAGATATTTGTGCATCGTTTTAGACATAAATGTGACTTGTGAGGACAACTGTGACAGTGTATTACGCGATATGATGTGCCTTGCTTTTTTCNCGAAAATGACGTTTCTCGCATTTCCAAAGAAATAGCCTTTAATCAAAACGTCGAAAACACCTTTTTTCGGCACATTCAACCAGATTGCCGACCCCTGAGGCAAAAATCGAAAAAAACTCCTATACACTAAAATTCGGACAATTTTCCGGATTCTCACCAAATCTCAAAACTTTCCGATATAAGCTCTAGGATCCTTCTATCTTTGAAAAAAAGCTGAGGGACTCGTGTTTAACCCGGTTAACCAGATGGTGGGTGAGAGTGTTACTAAACAATCTAATGAAATCGCGAGATCAAAGATAGATCTTCCTAATGACTGTTTCAAAAATGCCCAGTCTGCATTTGTCTGACGGTACAAAGCCTCTGAAATCCCAAAAATCACTATCAACACCCCTTAACCCTCCACTTGCACGAGCGTGTTTCAGAACACAGAGACCAAAAATATTCTGGGGAAGTGTCATTATGGCCGGCGGTAGTTCCCCCCTTATTTTTAATTTCAAGAATTTTGGCGAGTTCTTGAAATTTCTCATCAGACTGGAAATGCATTATATGGATGCATTTTTTTGTTTAATGCAGTTGAAACAGTACTGTAACAAGATATTGATCTGCAATGGGTGTCAGGGTTGTAAAAGGGATGGCTTTTTCGAAAATGTGCTTTCGAAAACCCTGATCAGTAAGTTGGCTTACGTCAAAGGTGATAATTTGAAGTTTTAGTGGTTAAATTATAGCAAACGTTATTTTAGAACTTCATTTTGGAAAAAATACTAAGAAAAAAATCGAAAAAACGAGAAAATTTCGAAATTTTTTTTCTGATAATTTGGTCATTAAAACACTTTTTAATCACCCCAAATCAATTTGGAGCATTTTAAAAGCCCGAAAGGCCTCATTAAGCAAGCGACCAGTACCCTTTTAATTCGGATCCAAATGGTTCCAGATCGATTTCTTTGAGTCGTGAGAATTTTGGAAGGTTCAAATCTCTGCCTCTGATTAGTTGATTTTTGGCCAGTCAGAAAGTGGCATTCACCAAAAATTCTGGATTTTTTGACAATTTTTTGGAAATTTTCGTCCCCAAATTGATTGATTGGCTATTGTAGAATTTTTCAAAATGCCTTAGTTTCCATAATGGGACAAACCTTGGACAGTCTAATTACTTTGAAAGTACGGAAATAATATTTTACGATTTACCTGCTTGACTCTCCGAAAAAGTAATTTAGCAAAATAGTTGCAAATTAAGCTGTTTCAGATCGTTTGCTCTGCTCTCAAACAGTTTTCAAGCTGTTTTGCTCTAATTTGATGGCAAATTCGGACTTATCGCCACTTTCATAATAGTTGCCTAGGGCTTTGAGTTGAAAAATATAACTCAATGTGCTCCCTTGACTGTAGAATATTACGTTAAAAAGTTTTTCTAATTCCAGCTTTGCTAGTTTAGCCAGAAACCGCATCTAAAAACAGGAAAATCAGCGACAACCACTCCCTTAAGAAGGTTGTTGATGTTAAATTGATTAAAGTAAAAAAATTAATTAAGAAAGCCGACCATATCTAACTTGAGAAATCAATCAGTTTCCAATCACACTACTCACTGTAATGTCACGCCACCTGTACAAGTAAAAAATGCATTATTATTATGTAAGTTGACAAATTTAACTTGAAAGAAAGTATTTGTTTTTTACGAATGTAAGGCTCAATTTGAATTTATAATTTCACTGAATTGTATTTTATTAACCCCCTTACTCATTTGAGTATTGATATCTCCCTGATGCATGAGAGCCATATCCATTATTATGCCCGGGTCACTTTAAAAACTTATTTGCCTGTTAAAAGAATAGGGAATAAGTTTTAAAAGTGACCTGGGCATAATAATCCATATAAGTGTTTTCGTTTAAATTATTTTTCAGTCATTGTGATAAAGGATAGACCCAACTTTATGGATTATTAAATTTAGATAATTAACAATTGAGTACTTAATTAAGGCTGTGGAATAACGGAGTTGACTCACACTGTTCTCTAGTAATAAAAATAAGATTTTTGTAATTATATTCAAATTAAAAATTACATCAACTAAAGCAAAAATTTTATGATTATTTAATGAAGGTCGATACATTCGAATGAAACAATTCTTATTTTAAGGGAAGCAAATTATGGGTCAAAAAAAGGGACTTTCAGATGCAGTGGCCATTTCTTTACTAAAAGAAAATTCATCGAAAACTGATTCAACTTTGACATTAAAAAATCCCGAGATTTTCACGATTACAAATAGTTTTGCGAACATTAAGGGTGTCAGCAAAACAGAAAAATTTGCTTCGTTAGGTCAACACGAGATTCTCCATTTAATGAATGAAGAAGATGTGAAAGATATTATGCAAGTTGTTCCGGGAATGTCTGACAGAAAATTCAGAAACATCCTTAAGGTGGTTGTCCTCATAGAAATAGAACCTGAAAAAATAAAGGGTTTTTGCTGCTTTAACTCGTAGACTTTAGACATGAATCTGTACCCAGACTCGATTTTAGCCAACTCATTGCCTCACTTTTAAATCGCCCATATTCCAACATAAGTTAGTCTTGAAAATGAAGGCGATCTCTTTAGCGCGTGTTCGAATACCACTAATTTTGTCTGAGTGACTGTCTTGGGTATGACAATAGGCAAGAGTGTTTGATATTGGGAGCGCCTATAGAGATAATCCTGATTTTCAAGATCCACTTAGGTTGAGAACAGGATAACGAAAAATTTAATTTTGAACAATTCCTAAAGATTTTCAAGAAGAAAAAAATATTTTCAACTACCTCAAAAATAATTGATAAATACGTCTCTCAACGAAAAATATTAAAAGATATGTTCGATACCGACTTCATTCTCCAGACTTTACAAAATGGATCAGAACAGTTAGTTCCTTATTTCTACTGCTCAGATACATTTTCACTCCTGGGAAGTATTTTACTGAATTACTCGGATTACGCTGTAGATTCTCCAGAAAATGAACACGAATTTATTGTTAAAATCTGCATAGATGGCGGTGCTGGTTTTCTTAAAGTGAGCGCACAAATATTGAAAGCGACAGATGAAAAACAAGGGCCTCCCATAATTCTTGCACTCGGCGACCTTAAGGGGGTTGTATTGGCTGAGAAAACTAGGATGTCTGCGGTCGAACATTTTCAAAGACTACATTTCATGTTAATTAATATTTAATCAATCAGAATCAAGAAAATTGACCATAGCTTTAGCATAGATCTTAATATATGGATTACCCGCCCTCAGAGTACAAATCTTAAATATTTGAAAAATGCGAAATCTTAGCATTTGGTTGGTGGATTCTTTCTTAATCTGACCAATGAAATCGGCCCATTCCGCAATCAAGAGTTTTGATTAGGTGCTAATATCTTGCGTTGTTTGTTTCGTTCAAATATTTAGGATTTGTACTCTGAGGGCGGGTAATCCATATCTTCTTTGAAAATACACATCCTAAGTTTTCTCGTTTACGGCGTTTTTTTATTCCGTCGGTGAGACAGCTTTAAGGGGGTTCTGAATATAAATTGCTGTAACTGCTGGGTTTTTGTTACCACTTTTTAACAGTCTGTAACTTGTGATTAAAATGATCAAACGTGAAAATGAAAAAAAAGTAGACTTTCCTTCAACCCCCTTAATCTATAGCAAAGTATAGGCATTAATTTAAATATATCATTTCTTTCAGCCCTTTCGTTCAACCTACATTTTAAATGACCTTTAATGTTTCTAAACCTATACTTTAATCAGACCTTTTATGTTACTGCAGCACATTATTGAATTTTTTTAGTCTTTGACAATTTTCGCTCAAAAATATGAGCCTTTTAAAAAGTTTTTCCTGCCTATAGAACCCTTTTTAGGAGTCACAAACAAATATTCATAAATTATTAGAAGCCACCCGACTCTTAGACGATTTACAAGAACTTTCCACTTTTTATAGTATACGCATTTGCTTTTGCGCTGATAGCAAAGTTTACCACATATTTACAGGTGTGAACACAGATGGCTCTATTTTTGGATGCAACTTCTGTGACGTTAAAAGCTCCAGACAACTTTTTACTAACTGGTCAAACACAGAATCTAAAATTTTCGTCCATACCGCTTTAACCAACTCAGGTGTGTATTCAATAAAAATGTAAAAAGCCATTTAATTTCATTATTGCTTATAAATTAGTTTGTGGCTTTGTTGAATATTTATGTAGAAACAAAATTAAGAAATTACACTAATGCCAAAGCGCAATTTTCTTTATTTATTGAAAATGGATCGAAAATGATTTTTGGGAGGAACTTAAAATGTGCTGGTCAAACAAAAAATCCCAGTCATTTTCTGGCTAATGCAACAGTAAATTATTTTGATGTGTTGATTCCGGATGTATTGCACTTTAAGGAAATTAATAAAAACTAAATTATTTTTAAATGAAAAGTAGCGTTAACTGGGCAGGCTAAATATCGTCGAAAGTGCCAATATCGCCAAAAAGTGCCAATATCGCCAAAAGTGCCCAATATCGCCGAAAGTTTTTGGCCAAACTTATTCGGCGATATTGCTGATTTTTTTGCTGAACAGTTAGTTTTTTAATTAAATAAGCTTAATTTTACGCGTAATATGATCAATTATCTCAACTTTGCTGGTAATCTTGTAATGGACAATTTTCTGAAAATAACGATGCAAGAAATTGGACAAAAATACTACGATAACGAGAAGAAAAAACCGAAAGATCTGACCGGTAAACAATGCACCTTACTAATCAGGAAATTAGCAAATAAGAATACTGAAAATTCTGATGATTTTGTGATTTTTTTTGTCGAATTGGCCAAGAAATTTCTTACAATGAAAAAAAGCTGTTTTGGAAAAGTAGTGAATTCTATTTGTTAAGTTTTATTTATAAAACTTAACAGATAGAGGTCACTAGAGCAGAGAAATCAACTTTATATAAAGAAATAAATTCTCCTTTATTTTTCAGTGGGACTTTTGATTCTCATCAAGAAAGTCTAACTGAAAAATAAAAGAATTTATTATCTTTTTAAATAAAATTAGTTTTTTTCTCACAGAGCCTTCCTTAAGATGAAAATATTCCGAGAAGAGAACCCCTTAATTCATTATCAAGCCGACATTACACCTGAACCTCCGGATTCGATTTTTGTGACATCAGTACCCCTAGTGAATAACGATAAGATTTTTGAAATTATCGCTAACCACGAAGGACTGACTGATGATCAAAGGTTTTTTTCTNGAAATTTTTTCGCGTTTATCTACTGTACCAGATAAGATACATAAAATCGAGGCGAATTAATTACAGAATATTATTTTTTGATGACGCTCGATCACTAATAAATTAAATCGGAAATTAACTGTTTAATTTTAGAAATTTACAAATCACTGAAATTTATTGTGTTGGCGCCCTCTAGTGAGCCCCGAATAGTAGCGCCGCTGGAAATCGACTGATCAAAATGTTTGAGCTGAATTAGATATATCCCCTATTCACACTTTTGTGAATATCCCGGCCCTGATTGAGAAAAGTATTGTGTTTTTAAGTAGTAGGGCCGAGATATTCACAAAAGTGTGAATAGGGGATATGAATCTCCGCCCGGATGCAGACAGATGGCTGATGGTTTACCCTCTTTAGCATGTTAATGTCGGCCAATCAGCCAACTGAATCATTCTCGCTAAATTTAGCGACACTTAAAGGTGTAATATTTTGGTAGATTTCGAATCCGATAAGACCGTTTTCAAAACCATTTGAAGATATTTTTGAAATGCTTTTTGAAGAACTTTTGAAAAAGATTTTAAAAACACTTACAACCCGTCCAATTATAAACAAGCGAAGGCGCTAGCCTGATGTAATGTTCTCGATTTTTTGAACTTTGAACGCCTCCTGCCACCTTGTGGTGAGTTTTTAAAGAATTTTTCCGCTCTAAATAGGTTTTCGCGTACGGCGAACACACTGAGCACAAAATAAAAGTAATCTGGGAACATATATTTCAAAAAGATCTTATCGCATTCGAAATCCACCATTATATATTCAATTGTGAGCCAAATTGTTTCAGCGGACAGTACCCGCTTTAACTACTTCGGGTACCGTTAAAAACATACTAGAATTAAATGCGGCACTTAGCAATTTCATGATTTTTGTACCCGAATTCCAAAAATGCATATTTTTTAATCTCCAAATTACTCGATTGCTAGTGTAAGTACTTCTTTGATTATTAGGTTTCGTGAATGGTTTACTATACATGCCTCGAATGCATGGGGCTGAATAAATAAATCGTATAACTTCCTTATAAGTTGTTTTTGCATAAACAAAATTGACAAAGTTCCAATTTGATGAGCTAATTTTTTGAATATTTCATAATAAATATTAAGAAATGATGTAAGTTTGGCGTTGATCGATAACCTGCACAAATATGCCAGTAAAAACAACATAGGGTAGGATTGGGCTGTTTTTTGGCGAAATGATCGATTTTCTAATAACAATGTCATTTTAAAAATAAAATTTGTGTCATATGACACCTCTAAAATGATCAAATTATAGCTTTTTTCAAAATTTTTAGAGGTGTCAAATTACATTTTTTTGCATTTCTGAAGAACAGTTGTACTATATGCGGCATACAATAATGTTTATAATTTGCTACAATATTGGCTCTCAAATTTGTGCGGTGTTCTCAGAACCGACATTTCAAATAGCCATCGGTCAAATTCCGGTATAACAGGACATCCCGTCAAAAATTTTTGTTTTTGAGTTTTTTATTTGCTGTTGGATGCAGGAATATGTTTAAAAATACATAAAAAACCTACCATAGGCTTTATTTACAGCCGCATTGTGATAATTAATTCAAGAAGTAAAATTATGTTCAAACAAATATATTTAAAATATCCAAAATTTGGTATTCAAGGTTGTCGGCTAACCGTTGGCCACTAGTAAGGTAAGATATTAAATCGGCTATATTTCAGAAAAATTGAAAGTTTTTGGACATTTCTGGAATTTTCATGGGAATGAGCTCTGAGTTAAATAAAAATCATAAAATTTTTAAAAAATGATAAAATTTCTTTTTTTTCTACCAACAAATTGAATTATTAAATATCACATATGCAATTTTTGCAAACTTTAGGTTATTTTTCTGATTTTAAAAAAATTATAATTTTTTATATACAAGCGTAATGTACAAGCGTTGGGAAACCCAAATCATGTCTCTTCAAAGATTTACGTTTTTCCAACCAGAATTTAACTTGCCATGGATGTTCACAAAGCGTTGATTATCAATATTCCCTTATTGCCCTCTCCAAAGATTTGGTCCCTCAAAAACACGGGGTGAGAAAACAACGGGTGTTTTCAAAAACGACTAAGCCGATTAGGTCTAGATAGCTTGAACTGTGCACAAATATCTAGTGAATAATACAAAATAAAAATTTGGTCCGAATCAGACCATTGTTTTTATTTTTTCTCAGACTTTGTTTCTATTTTTCAACACAAAACTAATAATTAAACAATTTCAGTAATCGTAGAAAAAAATTCTAAATATTGTCCTATTAAAAACAATGTTAATGTTAATATTAATTAGATAATTGTGCTCAGTTTGAGCTATCTAAGAACTTAATTGGATGACTCGGTTTTCAAATGACGCGTCGTTTTCTCACCCCCCGTGTTCTTGAGTGACCAACTTTGGGAGGGGCATAAAGGGATATCTCATTTTATAAAATTTTCACCGGGCACTTTTTTCTCTGGGCCACGATTTTTGGCTGGGGTCTTGGCGGGTCGAGAGGGGATTTTTTGGCCAGCGCTGGGCCGCTTTTTTTCTCCTGGGCCGAGTGGGCCAATTTGCTGGGTCTTGGGAGGGCGGGTCGAGGATTTTTTGGCCCAGGCGCTGGGCCACATCTTGCCGAAAAAGCGGCTAGAATTCCCGCTAATCTCGTTTCCGAAAATGAAAACAACTCAAGAAAAGTCGATATTTAATAATAAGGCCGATTTACTATCTGTACACAGTAGTAAACCTACAAATTGTATTAATACAATTGGTATACTTAATACATTTTTCAGGTGAGTATTTTTGTGAAATGTCTTTATTATAGAAAATTTTAAGGCAGAAATAGTCCAAATTAAGTAAGTTTTGGCTCCAAAGATGGAAGTTTCATAGATTTTGTTCTCAAAACTCCAATCCCAACTTCTTTTAGTATCGTAGAAGGTGATCTTCTTTCACGGATGGTCGAAGCGAGACTGTCGAAACCTGAAGCCGCAAATGGTCTAAGGAAGTACTTTTGATGTTCTGGATGCTCGGCGGAGTTCTTCTAAATATGGTTTTGATTTGATAAAGGTTGACCTTAGGTTGTACAGCATATCGATTAAAATTTTTATATAATTCGGCTTTTGAAAACAACTCATTAGATTAAATTCTGAGATAGCTCAAACTGAGCACAAATATCAAATAAATAATAAAATGAAAAAATTGGTCCGAATCAGACTATTTTTAAACAATAGTCTGATTCGTACCTTTTTTCTAATTAATTTTTTTGTAAATATGTGTGCTCAGTTTGAGCTATCTAAGAACTCAATCGGATTAGTCCTTTTCAAAAGCCGAATTATATAAATATGTTGGCTAAAAAGTCAGAAATTCAAATTTTCCATCTCGTCTCTAAGATTTAAAATCAGAAATCATATAAGAAATTGTATTGATTGCAAGGAATAAGTTTTTTTTCAAACATCATTATTTTCAAATCGTTCTAAAAAACAGTACAATTAAGTGATTTTAGCACTGGATTTTTTTGAAAAAAAGTATCACCAAGAAAAATTTATTTTATGATGTCAGAGAATAATCTGGCTCGAACTTTGTCCAAAATTTTTTATTGTTGTGAAAAATTTCCCGTTTTTTTGGTGAAAATATGTTTAAGAATACAAAAAAATCAGAAATTGATGAAAATAAAATATCAAAAAAAGAATCAAACGAAAAGTGAGTTGATGTTTTCTTTTCATATCCTTTTTCCAACCAAAGTGGATCTTGAAAATGAGGGCTATCTCTATAGCGCGTGTTCTAATCCCACTTATGTTGTCTGAGTGACTGTCTTTAGTATGATAATAAGCAAGGGTGCTTGATTTTGGGAGCGCCAAAGTTGATTGGTGCGTAATTACTTAAGTGCAATCGCTAACACAATCACTTAGACAACATCAGTGGGATTCGAACACGCGCTATAGAGATAACCCTCATTTTCTAGCTCCACTTAGATTGGAAAAGGTTATTCTTACCGATGCAGATAGTTTGACAAACATGCCGTTCTTATTCTTTGCTCCTCGTCTGACTTGTCGAATTTTCTTAATGTCATCGGTTCTCGTTGATTGTCTCCCCAGTGGTGGGAAGTCACCTCTGGCTGCATTTTTATGTTCGAAATGTTGACTTTGCGGTTCGACCCAAAGTGATCCAGTTTTGGATTCCTGAAACTTGTCGTGAACTGATCCGGTTGAACTAAATTTCGTGATTTTTCGAGCTGCTTATTATTTGGGTTAGAAATTTTATTATTGTATTTTTGTTAGTTATTTTAAAATTTAGCACAACCCCTTTGAGATAGCCCAAGCGTATTGCTTGGTCCAAAACGGCTGAGCCACCTACTTCGACCACTCGCGCTTCCGTTAGTTTGGGCTAAATACATAAATTTAGAAATTGTATTATGAAAAAAAACGGCAAAATAATATGTGGTTCAGTCACTAAAATTTGCCTACGTATATTTGACTCTATATCCTTTTCCCAACCGATGGATCTTAGAAATGAGAGCTACTTATATAGCGCGTGTTCGAATCCCACTGGTGTTGTCTTAGTGATTCTTTCTGGAATAATAAGCTAGGGTGCTAGATATTGAGAGCACCGAAGTTGATCGGTGCGTTATATCAGCTGTTCAAACTTTTACAAGCACGTAGACAGCATCAGTGGGATTCGAACACGCGCTATAGAGATAGCCCTCATTTCTAAGATCAACTTCGGTTGGAAAAAGGATATCAAAGATTATCCTTTGAAATGCTTTCTCACTCCGCGTCATAACTGTCATGTCAGAACAGATAGTGGCCGATCTAATCACACGATTGTCAACTTATTTTTAGAATCGTGTGATTTGATTGTTCACTATCTTTTCTGACATCACAGTTATGACGCAGAGTGAGAAAGCAATGCTTTTAAAGCATTCCAAAAGATTATCTTTGTTAAATTGAATTAATATGTTTATTTTAAAACATCATTCATATTTGAAAAACGTATTTAGCGAAAAACGTATTGGTCATAAAACGGTGAATAGAAAACGAAAGTGATCGAATAAAAATAGAAAGTAAAATTGAAAGATACTGTGGTCTATGTGTGTTGTATAAAATCTCGCGACATAGGATGAAGTGTAAACCTACGCTTAGCCATATATCGAAGATAATCCTTGACCCTGATTTCACTCACACGTCAGAATTGTGACGTCAGCAAATATCAAAGCCATTTAAATCACACGATTGTCAACTTAATTGAAGAATCGTGTGATTTGATTGGTCACTAGTCACAGTTATCACTTATGACTCATAAGTTATAACTCATAAATTATGAGTGAAAAGCATGCCGAAGTATAATCTTCGATATAAATGGGAGAAAATAAGTTGCTCTGCCAATGAATTAATCATTATGACTAGCCGACTCGGCTAAGCCGAGGATCACCATCTGTCTTCTTACAGAGTTTACTTTTTAAAGTATTTTTTCCAGTTTTTAACAGATACTTTTTAACAGATACAGGGGGTGGTCAACGCAAAATTCGCCAAAAACGTAGTTTTGTTATCGGTTTCACGCTGAATGTAGAAACAATAAAGTTGATCGCACTGATAGTCACTTCCGCCGGAAATGACGTTTTGAAAATTATCGACTTGATTTTTTTTTAAATGACAGAATTTGTAATATCCACGCTTGAAATTTAGAAAAAACGGTTATTTTGGCCTGAAAATCATGGATTTACAAAACCTAACTATCTTTTAAAAATTTGAAATTATTTTTTTTGATCAATATCATTGCAAAGGCCAAATACTCGTCCATGCCACTGATCTCACAGAATTTTGATTAAAACTGTTAGTTCTCTTCCAGAGAGGTCAAAGTCACATGTCAAAATTAAATTTGAGTCAGAAAAAAATATTTTTTTTCTAAATTTTATTCAAAATTAAATTTCCATAAGCTATCGGACTCAGAATTCAATACAGTTTCAGAAAATATAATGTTGATATTTCTGCGATGAAAATTAAGCCTCAAAATCAAGTAGCCAAAAAATAAGACTATTTTCTAGAATAGTACTTAAAGTACTGTTCTTTCGAGGGTAGTAAGGACTCTAAAAATACCACGTATTGATTTCAAATGCAGAAAATTTGCAGTTTTGAACGTTCGAGAGAAAATAACCTCATTACACATTTTTGTCCAGATTTGCGTTGACCTGGTAGGCTACTTGACCAGTGGTCAATGACCACCCCTTAAAATTTATGTTTCGAAACGACAGTTTGTTTTAATAAAATCGAGACAAAAAATTATATTTAATCAAAAAATCTTTTTCATTCTGAATAGTTTTTTTAGAAGTCGAAAAACCCTGTGTTTGGAAAATTTTTAGATATCGACGAAATAAATTAAAAAATGCATTTTGTAAAAAACACGCAAACTAAATGCAATTTCGAATCACTTTCTCCACCATGATGGTCCAGAGTAACCCATCGTCATGCATACCACTTTTAATTGGGCTGCGTAACGCAGCCTGCGTTTTAATAAGTTTCATTCTATATTTTTAACCCCTAGCCTTTCTATCCAGAAGTTTTTTCCGGTAAACCTCAGGTTTTTCGTGTAAAGAAGTGTCCTGAACCCTCCTAAACTGAATTAATTGTGTTAATAAAAATGAAAATAGGCTTTAGAAAATTACTTACAACTGATCCCATATATTTTTTGTTTATTTTTTCTGTCACACTGTGGCGATAATGTGCGATATGGTCTCCCCAGTCGTCGAAGTGAGTGAATTTGAATTGAATGTTTTTTACTGAGTGATTCATATATTGAGAATAACGAGCTAAAAATAGAATTAATCATTTTTAAAAAATGTTTAATTTCAGCACTTGATAATTTAAATATTGATTCAAAAATACCCGATTCGCGCCTAGGGTATCCGAGTTCAAAACTGATTTTCTCGAAATTAGCGTCAAAAGTTGAGAAATTTTAAAGAAAAAAGATTTGCATCATTTTTTCTATATTTTGACCATAAGGTGGCCAAAAATAAAAATTTACGAAGGTTAAGGGGGTTGTCCATGCTGATTTGGCTTGCACGCATGCAGTTTCTTTGTTTCAAAAATAAAACAAAAAGAATATCGATTCCGATTTAACTGAGTCTTGTGAATCGATTGCAACTAATTAAAATGCGCTATGATGACGTCATAGTCTATTTATAGAATCTATATCCGAAATTCGAATGTTGAAAAATACAAAAAAAATTGTCGTCATGATAATATTTTTCGAGTAGTTCGACTATAACGAATTAAAAAATCACCATAGACATAGAATAATATGTCTAAAATGATTTATTAAAATAAATTATCTTTTATTATTATTTCTTTATTAGAAATACGTATCTTTGCAACGAAGTGTTAGTGTGCGCGGCACCATTGATAAACAATGAACAACTCAAATTAACAAAAATTCCATCCCAACATATGTTAGGTCTTTATGCGGTGAATCTTTTCTAAAAAACCAAAAAAAAATGAAATCTAGTTAGCCAGTTATATCGCATATTACGAAAACAGTTTTTCATTTTTACGAATGACCTGAACGTAAACGGGAAATTTCCTTCCCGTTTGATTGACGACTACTTAGTTTCGACTTATTGGGAAAGTTAAATTAATTTCAATATCATCTTGCAAGTTTAGCGCTGCGGCGAAGTTAACAGTCTCAAAATCGTTTTCGTATTATGATTACGAGTTTTTTACGAATCTAAAAATTATTTTATTTATCTAATTTATACAACAATGTTCTCGGAACAATAATTTTTTTTCTCTTTTTACGTTTAAACATTTCAAACAAAAGTTATAGACCGTTGAAAAGCAGTGAGAAATACCCAGCAATGACAACAATCAGCATGGACAACCCCCTAGCTCTAAAGGCTCTATTATATATAGAAAATTATCCCTGCTGCGCCTTTCATAACATGACGCTTGTACAGAAAGGCGAAGCAGTGATAATTTTTGATATAGACTATAGCACGAACGTGTACCGTTTCCCTCAGCGTTTTTTGTCCGCGTAGAAATTAACCAAATTTATGGTCTTGACTTTTTCAAACCTTATTTACGCTCAAAACGACCAATTAATTTTTGACATTAAATTGAATAACGTACCTGCAAGATTATTAGAAGATGATGGTAATCTGTCATGAGTAGAAAATGATTTTTTTAGCTAAAATTGAAAGTCAAAAAAATAGGAAAAATCTCATGCCCTTATTATCGATAAATTCTAGAACATCAATTTATCAAAAGCTAATAATTTATTTTGTTCAGATTTTTTTGACCTATGCTGAAGTCCATCTGGTTTTTCCTCTTTGCGGTTTCCATTAGCAGATCTATTTCTTCTAGAGGCACTTATTTTGGTGACTGCAGGTGACGATTCTGACACGGTCAGTTGTGAATGTTCTTTTTCTAATTTTGCTTTTAGATTTTCATATTCTGAGCCTGACCAGCCACAAATAAGCCCACTTGATTTTTGAGATTTTGAGACTCTGAATGGACTTGAGCAAACACTACTTATTTCTTTGTACGTTACATAATTTTCTTCTTTCATTTTATCGTACTTTGAGATTCTAAAAAAAAGTATTTGAAAAAATGACAAATATAATGACATTCAGTCAGGTAGACCAAATCAGAGGATAACAAAATTCTAAAACCTGATTTCAAAAAGTTTCAGAATTTTTTTACGATTTTTAAACCCTGGAAAATAATGCGATTTGCTAACATTAATTTTTTGTATATTTCCGTTCTCGTTTTAGATTCGACCGGTGACAGCCTATAACAAAGATACTAAAACTCGAAAGGGTCGATTAAGGAAGTGGGCGTCGATAATCACGATTTTTTTGAGAAACTAAGTTTCAGAAAGGTATCCAATTTTTTTTTTAAATGTAAGATAACTCTTCAGAATTTCGGCAGTACCACTCAAATCATCAGATTATTCAACCCATTTTACATAAGATTTGTTTCTTATTTGGCATGCGGGCTTAATAAATATGAATACGGAAGCACTTTAGAGCCAGTTTTCTAAATTTATGCCCCCAAGTGGTCAAAACAGCCAATTGGGAAAATTTGAGAGGCTCACTAAAAAGCCTACTCCTTCTACACCTTTTATGCTATTTTTTAAATTTATGCTTCTAATGAATGAAAATGGGCTCTTATTGCCATTTTTTGAAATTTTGTCTTGGGCTTTTTAAAAATGCTTGTGAATTTCAGATTTTTTTCAAATCAAGTTTTACAATTCAAGTTTTACAAATATTTTTAAGAAAAACAATGAAAAATTGAATTTAAACCTTTTCTTGGGAAATATTTAGAGCTCAAAGTGTTTATTCGCAAAATTAGAAGATATAAAACATTTCTAGATCAAAATTAGTACAAATCATTACAAATCCTCTTTAATTTTACCTTTAATTGCAAGTTGCAACCCCCGAAAAACCGACTTTTCTTAGAAAAAATCTCAAACCCACAAAAATCTTATAAGTAAAAAAACTGGGCAGAAAGTTTTCTACAAAATAGGTGTATCAAAAAGTATTATAAATGAAGCTGAGATATCGATGCTCACTCCCGTAGTAACAAAAAAATTTCCCAAATTTTTTTCGAATTTTTGGAATTTTTTTTCAAAATCAAAACATTCAATCACCAGTCACTGGTGACCAGTGAGCGGGTTTTCAAATATTAGCTAAAGACCATAATTGTACAATAAAATAGCTTATTTTGAACTTTTGCCGCTGTCAAATCCGGAGGTGACATGTCTTGACAGCCTAGTCAGGGGTATTGCTTTTCGTACTCAAATGACGTCATATTTTCATAATTTCCGTGTTAATTACGGAGTTTTGTGAGTCTTAAATTCCAAGTTCAAATGAGTCCGAATAACGGCAAATGCTTAGAATTAAATACTTCAACAAACCCATTTTTTAGAAATAGTTCGTGTAAGAAAATGTCCTGAACCCACATGAACTGAATTTATTTCGTTAATAAAAATGTTGGACATAGGCTTAATATAAAACCAGAAATTAAATTGTGACGTCATTTTGGGTACGGAAAGCATCATCCCGTCAGTCACTGTCCAGCCTTTTTGTTCCGGGCTGAATAAATCTCATAAGTTTTTATATTTCTAAAATAAACCGAAAAAAATGTATAAAAGTCTCTGTCATGAAATGTTCGATTTTTTTGCGAAAAGCCTGTTTTCATATTCTCGAATTTTCAAAAAAAGTCTGACAAACACTAAAATTCTCAAATTTTACAAAGAAAAATTTTACAGCGCTGAAATGCGCTTGAAATGCTTGACGACTTTGAACGACATTATGATCGAATAAAAATGCATGCGTTTTTAATGAAAACACAGCGTTTGCAAAAATGTTGTTTTGGAGTAATTTAGTATTTTCAATTTGAATGTATGAAAAAGAAATACGATGAAAACATAAAAATACATAATATTCGGTTGTACTTCGTCAATTTATGTAAAAAAATTTAGATCACATCAGAATCGTCGATGCTGATTGGTCCATTTTTCGACCAATCGGACAGTGATATTTTCAAAACAATTTTGATTTTTTTTTAAATCTTCGCGATAAAATTGATCAAATGGCTTCTTTTAAATTTTTATATTCGAACTAGTCCTTTTGATAGGAAACGACGTCGGACAGTTTTCTTCTCAGCGGCGGTCCCTATGAAAGACTCCCTAAGTATGCCGTGATCTTGTTTACCGATAGAAACTTTAGAATGTCTCAAAAGTGCGTATCTCAGAAAAAATCGAATTAAATTCCAAGCAGCATTCACTTACATAACTCTCCATTTGATACTCTGGCTGTAGTTAAATTTTGTTAGAAAGTCGAATCAGCCACTTTAGAGGGTACTGTTTTTTAAGTAGCTTGTAAATAAGGGTGTGACCACTTTGCCAATTTAATAACATAAAGTCCCTTGTTTCTTATGGGTACCAAAATTGAATGGTATAAAATTTGTACCTATCACATTTTTAAGAAAAATATTTCCCAGCAAAACGCGTATTTTGAATAAAAATATGATTTTCCATTCAAAATAAATATACACTTTTCATCGCTTTGACTTTAAAATATCAAAATTTATTTAACTTGTATAATATATTATACAATGTATAACCTTAATAAGTCTGTGATTATGTGCCGTTTTCTCAGCAGAGTCAAGTAACAAAATTTGTTTCCATACTTTTTATTCTTTCTTTAAGGGGGTGGTGGCAGTGAATTTTGACATTTGGAGGCTTGGTACGGCCAAACTGATGAAGATGAGGAATTTCGGAGGAAAGTAAATTAAAGATCAATCCTTAATCTCGCGATTCCATTTGCCACTTTAGTACCACTCACACTTACCACTTGGTTAACCGCGGTTAAACACGAGTCCCTGGCTTTTTTCAATTAAACAAGGATCCTAGGATTTATTTTGGAAGAAATTAAAATTTTGTGAAACTCCCGAAAAGTGCCTGAATTTTAGTGGCTTGATTCTATTTTTTCCGACTTTAAATTAAGCTTAGAGCTTTAAATTAAGCTTAGAGCTTTAAATTAAGCTTAGAGCGCAAGAATTGGGTCAAATGCGTCGAAAGAGGGTGTTTTCGACGTTTTGATATAAGGCTTTTTCTATGAAAATGCCAGAAACGTCATTCTTCGAATATAGGAAGCTTAAGGTGTCTCACATATCACGTTGGTTGTACACCGTGAGTTTTTTCGATTTCTCCGTTTTTCAAAGACTCACGCTGTAGTCTTTCCAATTTCGATCTGATTGGCTGTAAATTGACAAAAAAGTGCGCGAAAATCACAATTTTGAACATAAAAGTGATAATAAGAAAATTTAAATGCCACCCAATGATTCTTTAGGTATAATTTAATGGAACCAATATCAGCAACTATGGTCTGATTTTGACCACAGCGGATTCTAGAGAAATATTAAAGTTTTTCATCAAAATTTTGTTTTTATCTCTAGCACCGTATTTATTCAAAATCAGACCATAGTTGCTGATATTGTTTCCAGCAAATCATACCTAAGGAATCTTTTGGTGGCATTTAAATTTTCTAATTATCAGTTTTATTTTCAAAATTGTGATTTTCGCGCACTTTTTTGTTGATTTACAGCCAATCATTCTGACTCAATTCTAGCGCTCTGAGATTTAAATCGAAAAAAATAGAACCAAGCCACTAAAATTCAGACACTTTTCGGGAGTTTCACAAAATCTTAATTTCTTCCAAAATAAATCCTATGATCCCTGTTTAATTGAAAAAAGCCAGGGGACTCGTGTTTAACCGCGGTTAACCAAGTGTTTGGTGTGAGTGGTACTTAAATGTCAAATGGAATCCCGAGATCAAGGATAGATCTTTCCATTGTATGTTTTATAAATTTCCAGTCTGTATCTGTCTAGCCGTACGAAGCCGCTGAAATGTCAAAATTCACTGCTACCACCCCTTTAAGACGATTTGAAATAAGGAATTTCAAAAGTCAAAAATGGGTATCGATGTTTTTGGTCATCTTGTAGAGAATTTTTTCTGGTCATTTTAAGACCCGGGATTTTTTTTGGTTTTTGAAAATTTTTGAAAAAAATCGATTGTTGGTCAAATTTTCGAGATTTTACGGGGGGTGCTGGACCTAATTTTAGCGACTACGTATGTTAAGCTGTAGCGCTAATTTTTTGGAAAGTGAATATTGAGTGTTTTTGAGGAAGGCATTCTTTGGATCAGGATCGGCGACCATTTTGTCGACCTCAAATAACCGGTTAAAGTTCAAGGTCATCGTATGAACTACTACCAAAAGTATTTTCAGGGTCGACTTTGTAATGAACGTATTAGCAACTATGGATGAATTATATACTGAAAGGTCGCTATAGAGCAAGCCGAAATGACCAATTTAATGATTTGTTATTATTAAACCAATCAGAATCGAGCTAAGACTTAATTAATTCAAGTTTTAATTCCAAATTTTACATATTAATTTAACAGTTTATTAGTATAAAAATAAATAAAAATTTTTTTGATACATTTTATTAACTAGTTTCGAATAAAATTATTCTTTCAGAATTTTTACAGGTATGAAATTAAAAGATTTATACACTACAGTATTAAATTAAAAATTTATAAAATAATGGTCATATTGTTTTTTCAAGGACAGGGTTAGTGAACTGACATATCGTGAATACTAACGGTGTTATGCATGTCAAGTTTTTTAAAGTTTTTCCACGCGTTTTTTGGCTAGGATCGGGAGGACCTAGTCCTCAAGGTCAATTTAGCACTAATTTCCCCCTTCCGAAAAAACATCGATAAAAAATCAAAATAAAATTTTTAACGAAAATTTAACGATAGAAAAATTGTCAGACAAAAACAAATTTCTCCGAAATGGGCTCTAATAGATTATTTGTACTGCTCCTCTGAAGCCTAGAAGAAATCAAAAAAAAATGTTTAAAATTTTACGAAAAGATAACTTTTCAGTGTTTTTTGCGGAGGCTTATTAACTCGTAGACTCGATTTCCGGCAAGTAGTGACCATTCATCATTTAATCGCATTTTACGACGCTTAATCATAAATGACAAGATTAGTTATAAAGTTATTGATTAACTCTAGACAAAATGACGTTTGTGCGTTTTTTTTGAAAATTTTTACTTTATTACAGTACTTATTTTTTGCAAAAATTTTTCGAATCATCAAATAAAATCTTTCATCGTAATCAAAAAAAAATTCTAAGATTTTTTTCCCATAACACCAAAGCACAAAAATGATCACGTGACGGTATATTCTAGAAATAAGCTCGGTCAAAATAGTACTGTTTTTTCAAAAATTGCTTAAAACACTTTTTGAACACTAAAACACTAATTTGAGAGTTTTGAACATAATGATATCTTCCAAAAAAGTCACGTTATCTTATTTTTCAAGCAATAAGGATTTATTTATGACATATTTAAAACCTTTTTTGAATTATTTCGTCACGAGATTTTATTCGGACTTTGGTGTAATGAGCAAAAAGTCTTAAAAACGTTTGAAGTTCACCAAAAAATGTTTTTGACGTAATTTGAGTACCTTTTCAAATTACCGTATATGGTGTATCGTGTATCAAATTACCTTCAATTTCAAGTTCATCTTAGTAACTTGTAAGTACCCTCAAAATGAACGGAAGGGTCGACTTTCTCATGGAAATATTAGCAACTATTGGCCAATTATGTACTGAAAGGGCGCCAAAGAGCAAAAAAACCCATGTGAAATGTGACCATTTTTGATCTTTAACCTTCCGAGGCATATAACCTTTTGAAAGGGTAAAGTCACTTTAAATCAGCCAAAAATGATGGAAAAATGATTGCAGAAACTTCTCCTTCCGATACTTTTTAAAATTCAACAATGTGAATCTGAAAATATTTTCTAAAATTTTTTCTGATACTTGGTTTAAGGGGGTAGCAGCGATGTGGAAGACTGGCGTCAATTTAACTTACGAAAATAATTAGTTGGTTTATTTTTTTGTGCTTATTATCGTTAGCTGAACCTCAATAAATGTGTATCAGCTCATTAAAATCATTTTTTATCTATTTAAGGAACGATTTGAGTTCAAACTTTTATTTTATAATTCGTAAAATTTTCGGAAAAATTCAAAGCATTATGAAAATTTTAAGCATTTTTTGTCCAAAATTTTTTCTGATTAATTTTATGAAATCTGTGAATAAAAACGAAAAAAATAGCCACTTTTACTTTTTTCATGCATGTCTACATATTTTCTGACTGCTGTTTGAAAAATCATGAAATGTTTTTTTGTCATTTTGTTGTCGACTCTTTAGAAATATTATGAAAATTTTCCGCAAATCAAGTCCAAAAATTTTAATTAGTAGTTTTTTGAAATCTCTGTAAAAAATCAGGCCGAATCACTTGTGAAATTTTCTGGTATCTATTTGGTTTCCGTATTTCAACCGATGCAAGGGTCAAGTGAATATCGTTTCTGAACTTCTGATGAAATTTACAACACTTGCTTAAGGAACCGGTTTGTGCCATTTGGCACGCAATTTATAAAAATTTTATTNTTATTTTAAACCGAAAGGGATGGAGATCCATATGTCTCTTTCTCACTATGCCAAAGATTTTGGCCCTGTCAAGTTAACTAAGTAGGTATACCAGCAGGGCTCAAATCTTTGGCATAGTGTTCACTTTAGAAAATATGGAAAATTCTCGACTAAATTTTTTAGATACCACAATAGTTTTAAAAGATAATAAATTAAGCTTAGAACATTATAGGAAACCATCAGCAACAGATTGTCTCATTTATTACAAAACCGGTGTATCTCCTATAAGCTATAAAATGAGTGCATTCACAGGCGAATTATATCGTTGTCATCATAGTACGACCTCAGATGTCGCTAGAGATCAAGCCATCGAAAAATCTAAACAAATTTACCTTGAAAATCAATACCCATTACACATTTTTAAATAGGAATAATTACCGAAGTTCTGAGATCGAGATTTCCAAAAATCAGACTACGCTAAAAAACGCCAGGCTGAACTTGATTACCCCGATCTAGAACATTACACCCTTTCTTTACAATATACTAGTCAAAGATGCTCAAGTATCGCCACTAATATATACAAAACAATAAATAAATACACACCTAATTTTTGCTTGAAATTCATATTTACAACTCTGAAAATTGATAGCGATGTTCACCCTCGCCTCAAACCTAAAAACATTATCTTCAACACTGCAATGTAGGTTACAATTACATATGTGACTGTGAAAAAAAATACTTAGGTGAAACTCAACAAATGCTATACAGTAGAATTAAAAATCATCGCACCTATGAAAATTCTTCTATTCACAAACACA
>SCLH01001448.1:61816-76774 GCA_004367855.1 Oikopleura vanhoeffeni
AAACATTTCAGATAGCTCAAACTGAGCGAAAATAATCCTTGTCGATAAAAAATAAAAAATTGGTCAGCGGACAATTTATTTTATGTTTTCCTGAGGTTTCTGGAGTTTTTATAATTATTAGTTTTTCTTAAAAATTAGAGAGCAATAGTTTGGATTTGAACCATATTTTGTAATTTTATCAATTTACAAGATAATTCTGCTCAGTTGGAGCTATCTACGAATGTTAACCGGATAAGTTGTTTTCTAGAGCGAATTATTCAAATTTGATAATTTGAGAAGAAATAATATAGATTGGATATTGTTTGTTTCTCGTAGAACTGACGATGGAATTCATAATTTCTTGTTTAAAACGGAAGATTGATTTTGTTGGACTCTTGCACATGCCCAGAAATGGATCAATATTTTTGTAACTTACGAGATGAAAAGTTTGAGGTATTTCGAGTTTAATTTCTAGAATTTATTTTAGTATTTCAAAATTTTATCAAAACGAGCTTTCACTGGGGTAACTCCTGCTTGAATGTGCGGTTTATAACTTCTCATCCGTTGGTAGATCAATCTAGAAACTATTGCAAAACGAATCTTATTGAAACATATCTATACTGCGCCAAAGAGTTAACATTTGATAGAAAGTTTTATTAAATATAATGTACATTATGAAAACATGCTACAAGTTAGGGAGCGTCCCGCCTGCCTTTGTTTCACCGCGGTTCATAAGAGTCAAGATTTAAACTCAAATTATGGAATTTTGCTTCTTTGAAAACTTCTCTTCTTAAAACACGTGACTTTTTTTGAGCGCGCTATTCGCCAAATTTCTGTCCCATTGACGCGCGGAGTTGGCCTGAGGAGGCTAATGTGGGCCAATGAGATAATCATTTATTTACCCGTTTCGAAAAATTTGAACTGTAAAAACCGCCTTTGAAATTGGTAATATTTCAACTGTTATTCGCCTTTATCTAATTCCGTATTTTTCTTTTGTGAATCCGGTTATTACCAGAGAAGGAAAGAATTGGTAAATATCACAACTTTCAATTTGATGACTGATGCATTTGTATAAAAAAATGTTCAAAAATTATTAAATTTGATGTCTATTTATTAGTAAAATAAATGTTTTAAAAAAATTAAATTTCATTTCTTCTTTTTTTTATTAAAATGTTGAAAAAACAACGAAAAATCTCCGAAAAGAATTCTGAAAAAAGTTTTCTTATCAATGTTTTACAATCTAATTTATCAATTTCAATAATTTGCTTATTTTCCTCAAGTTTCAGATTTAATAAAATTTCTGAACAATTCTAAAAAATTTCACCTTAAGAAAATGTAAATTTTAACTCGTAGACCATGATTTCCGGCAACTAGGACCAATTTTCCGTTTTTTCTTTATATTTTTATCTAAACTCTTAAGGTCTTAAAGTCTAGAACATTTTTATTTTAGTCGGAGTCCTACAAGTTAACAGTGAAATTTGAAATTTTTCATGCCTGTGATAAATGTTAGAATGAAATTTTTAAAAGCCATATAAATTTGTAAATTTTGAGTATATGAGGCCTATTTTTTTTCTGGGGAAAGTTTTGAAAATTTTATTTTTTTCTAGGTGTCACATACGGTAATTCAGATGAAAACAAGATAACCAATTTATTATCCGTTTCTCAACTTAACTCCTTTATGATTTAATATTACTCTAGATCTGCCTTAAGTTCCAGAATAAAAGTTTTTTCACTGTAAAATCATTATACTTGAAGATGGAATAAAAATCCGAAACGATCGGTCGTAAAATATTTATAATTTTAATATTTAATTATTATTTGTCTCACTAAAGTTTAAAAATTTTAAACGTTTAATAATATTTTTCTGAACCTCCTTCACGTCGAGAGCTTATTAATGAACTCATTAATGAGCTTTGAGAAATTTAAGATTCATTAATATATGAATCTTCATGTAGATAACACTCACATAAAAATTGGATAAACTTCAATTACGCATGTTTTGAAGACCAGTCTGAAAATAAAACAAGTTAATTTTCATTTGTTTTAGGACAAATTAAATAAGCTGCAATCTGCCAAGTTTATCGATGTGAAAGCTAAACAGTTAATGAAAAGACAAGATTTAATTTTCCCGCTGAAAAGTTGAACTTACTATCTTAATCATCAGTATCTCAAAATAAGGTTCTAAAACGATTTTTTATTTCTGAAACACAGAATTAAAATTTAATCACAGGATTAATTGACGAGTCAACAAAATAACAGTAACCTCTCACGAATGAATTCACGGTAATTGACGTTGTATGCTTCCCGTTGTTTTGGTGAGCCATTGATTTACAACTATAGCAGAGGTTATCAAACTCATTCGGAAAACGCTTATTTTCGAATGATAGAAAAAAGTTTATTTTATTATTCGGTACCTGACAAAAAACAAAGTCTTCAAGATTCATCTTTCACTATCGTGATTTTTTCAAGAAAACCAGGAACTTTTTAAAATCAAATATTGAAATAATTTGAAGCAGGGGTCCGGCATAAACTTTTGAAAAACCTGTTGGGATCGAACTTGGATCGGATCGAAGATTTCAAAAACCTGATCGGGATCGAACTTGGTCGATCGAAGATGGAAAAAAACCTGATCGGATGCGAAGATCGAAAAAACTTGATCGGATCGGAATCGAAATAGTCGATCGCTCAGATCAAGTTCGATACCATTAGGTTATGCGACCCCAAGATTTGAAGGCTGATTTTGTTTGAGTGTATGACAAAAAATCAAATAAAAAGTACCAGTAGAATTATCAATGTGATCTTTCCCCTAACTTCCGATCTCGATTACATGTGATAATTTCTAAAGTTGTAATTTTCCAACATTAAAGAGAGCTATTTCTGTGAAAGGGTTTTTCAGTATTTTCAAACTATGAAACGTCAACACCTTCATAAAACCAATTATAGTAAATATTCATTCAAGGACGAAAAAAACTGAATTAAATTACAGGTTGGTAAGTGGTTAAAGCACACGAAAATTATTTAATGCCAAAAATGTGTCCTTTAAATACTCCGGATTAAACCAGTGTCAATATCAAATTTGTTTTCGATATTTTGCTCTCTAATTGCCCTTTCAGTGAACGATTGAAAGCTAAAATTTGTCGTTATGACAATGTTTTTGATAACAAAAAACTAATAATTTGTTAACATATCTGATCACCTAGTCCAAAAACGGTCAATGTTCGATTTTTTCATAATTTATTCATATGCGTACTAACTTTTCCAGTTTGAACCAATCCAGTTTCACTCTGAAAATACAATTTTTAATAACTTTCAAAAAAATGAAAAATAACTGAATAAATTTTCATACACAGAAATATATCATAGCAGATATATTCCGCAGCATTTTAAGAAATATCGACAAATTAAAATATATCAAATTATATCAAATTTACCTTTTGGGCCGATTATATAATGAAAGACGTTTGCATCCGTTCCGGCGCATTCGACATCCCCAGTTACACGTTTATTTCGTAAATTTCAATTCTGAATAATACCAAAAATACGCAAAAACACTAAGTTTCAGGTCAAGTGTGATTGATTATACTCGGAGAGTTTGGGTATTTCACGATATATTACCAATACCGCGTAAGTTTCGAGTAGCGAACACAAAAATGAAAATGAAGACGTTTTGAGCGAAACAAAAACGGGTTTTGTTAACAAAATGATATTTTTGATTGATCTTTTAATTTCAAGTAGCGAAGAAAATTAGTGAAATGTTAACTATTTATAAAAAGACAAAACTTGACATAGTCCAAAAATTTTTATAAGCACAAAATAAAATAATTAAGATAATCTGAAAAATTTTAAATGGTACGTCCCTTTTGACCTAGAATTGGTGTCGGAAAAAGACACACTGACGGACCCCTGTGTTTAACCGTTCAACAGCTCGATTAATTTGTTTGACGACAGCAAAGAGAAGACTCATGTTATATGAATAATAGTCAATATATGACTCGTAATATAAATGACTGAATTAAGGGGGTGGTGATAGTGATTTTTGGGATTTCAGAGGCTTCGTACGATTACAAATGCAGAACTGACATTTTTGAACATATATTAGGATGATCTATTCTTAGTTTCGGCGAATTTCCATCAGAAAAGTTTAGTAGCCACTGTCCAACTAACCATCTGGTTAACCGCGGTTAAACAACGCGTCCCTTCAGCTTTTTTTTTTCCGAAAAAACAAAGGATTCTAAGCTTATATCGGAAAGTTAGAATTTGGTGAGAATCCGGTTGTTTGAATTTTATGTATCGGTTTCCGTTTTTCAACAATTTTTTTCTCAGGGGTCAAGCAATCACGTTGAATGTGCCGAAAAAGGTTTTTCCGACGTTTTGTAGGCTTTTTCGTAGAAATGCCAAGAAACGTCAATTTTCGTTAACAGCCAAGGAATCGTATCGGTCTACTTTATTTGAAATTCCGCTGATGGCTGTAAATTGATGGCGATCGACAATTTTTGATATGAAAGTGAAAAATTAAGAAAAATTTAATGCCAAAAAAATTCCTTGGGTACGGTTTGCTCGATATAAGCCTATGGGTTCTAGAAAAAAATTTAAAAGTTTTTCATCAAAAATTATTTTTGATCTCTAGCAACCGTTTCTGTTCGAAATCAAAGACCATAGGTTGCTAATATCGAACGAAAGCCTCTTGAAATTCCCCAAAAAATAACTATCAACCAGGCCTTAAGAAATACGTCTTTTTCTAACCAATTAGCGGGTCGTCATAGCGCAAATTAGAGCTGTCACTCAGGTTTCGAGAAAACGCTCTTTCGACATGATGATCGTCAGAAATTATTTTAACATGAAATACATAACCATGAATTTTATTTTATTCAAATCGACTATTGGTGCCTTTTGTCATAAAAAAATATAAAGGAATATTATACAAGTTCCACCAAGTAAAAATTCATCACAAAAATGATCCAAGTCAACCAAAAAGTCAAGTTTATTTTTTTTAACTTAATAACTCACATCCGAAATCAAATACAATTCAAATTGCGAGGTTTTTAAGCCCGATCCAGTCTTTTTTCAATTTTCCGATCTTATCTTTAAAATTTTCAAATTGCATCGTGGCCAAAATTCGAACCAAATCCCTAGTATCAGTTTGTTAAATTACTCTGTTTCCAAAGGCACTTCGAGTACAAATAATATTTGTTTGGTCGTCAAATGTAGATTTTATTTTTAAGCGAACCTTTAAAATTTGAAACTTTAGCAGAAAATAATAAAACCACAATACTTCGATATTTTAAGTGACATGTTTATTATAGTTCTCGTCCGAGCATGAGTTAGAAGATGGGCGGATTAAAAGTGGGTCGTTTAAACCAATGATCGTCTTGCGCCCTTAAACGCATTTAAAAATTCCATAATTTTGAAAAAATTGCAGAATCTCTATCGCAAATACAAACCCCGAACATTTACAACAACGTGGGAATCAAACGATATAATTTTGACATATTTAACTACTATGCAAGTTGAATGTGTCTCGGAATAAGGTATAGTAAAATTTTCCAGTGGAATTCCCATACATGAATCGTTTTTTTCCCATGAAAATTTGATTCTTTATAAAATTTCAAAGGTGGAATAAAAATGCGCAATCTCTAAGCGTAGCCCTTTTTTCAGAAAATTTTGCTCCTTGTGGTCAAAACGCTTATTTGGGAACCTCACGCGAAAAGCCTACTCCCCCTTTAAAGTATATACAGAATTTTTTTAATTTGTACAGTCTAATTCACCAAAAGCCTGGAATTAGGGTTAGGGTATATATTTTTATATATTTAGGGTAACATATTTTTCTTTCCAAGTCTCAGGAACGACATGTGAATTTCTAACTTTTGTTTGATTCCTGAACTATGAATTTTCTAAAACGCTAACTTTTATTGAAAAAAATTCAAATTCAGAATAAATTTAACCCTGATTTAATCCCCCGAAAAACCGACTTTTCTTCAAAAAAAAATTCAAACCAAAAAGAATCTTGCAAGTGAAAAAACTTCGAAGAGAATTTTTTTTACAAAATAGGTGTAATGCAAAAAAAAGAATTTATACGTGAAAAACCATAATCGTCAAAAAATCAATTTCTAACCGGTTGTAAATTTTTTTTTTAATCGGACTCCAGATTAGTGTGTGTCCAGCGGTCGATTTTCACCCAGAAAAAAATTTGGAATTAAAAAAATTCTTTGTATCCAACTTTGTTAACTTAGTTAATTCTAAGCAAAAAATTTGGGTTATGACTTTTCAAAATATAACTACCTGGTATCCAAAGACCAAAATAGAAACCAGCCCCACTAGGAAACCGGTTGTAAAACCGGAAGTTGTCAAAGAATTTTTTTAGCAGAGCCACGATTCTTGAAGACAAGGTCGTAATGAAGCAGTATGCAACTTTCAGGGAATTTGTTATTTGTCTGTCGTAAACCATTTTCAAAAGTGAAAAAAATTTGATTTTTCACGTTTTTTGTCATTTCGAAAGTATTTTCCCTTTAGTGGCCGGTTATATAGAGACTAAGAGGGTTATTGAAAATTGGAGGCATCCATGTGTGATGATTTTTTCCAAAAAATTATGAAAAGACATTTTTGAAAATTTCCCAAAAATTTTTGCGAATTTTTTTCCAAAATTTTTCGAAATCCGAGATTTTTAAATGACCGGAAATGACGCCCAATATGAATATCAAACAAAAGGAGACAAAATTCATTAGAATTATGGCTGAAGAATAATTTAAAAAAAAATGACTCTTTTTTCGGTTTTGAAATGACAAATTGTCTTCACTTTCAACTTTCAACAATCAAATTTGGTTTTACTTTGAAAAGGTTTACGGACAGACAAAATCAAATTGCAAACTCTGAAGTGGTCATACGGCTTCATACGACCTTGCTTCAAACATCGTGCCACTCCCAAAAAATTCATTGACAACTTCCGGTTCACGCGAAAATATATGACTCACCTCGAAAACCTGAAAACTTTGTCCTTTTTTCGTTTGATACACATATTGGGTAATTTCCGGTCATTTGAAAATCTCGGATTTCGAAAAAAATTGGGAAAATTTTTTTTTTGGAAAAAAATCATCAGGAATGGCATCCCGGAAATTGTAATAACCCTCTTAGTCCTATATTAGCCTCGACCGGGACACTCTAGTCCAGCGACGCAAAATTGTTTGATTGACGAAGCAACTTTAATTTTTGGCTTAATTTCCCCGGGTGTTCTTAGTTACACTGCACCAATTTTATAAGTGCTGAAAATAATTTATTTTCAAAATGAAATAAGAAGTGACTGATATACTTGAACAAAATTACAAGGAAGGTTCCCATCACAAAATGAATTAAATTTAATCAGATTACATAGAAAACTAGCAATTTGCTTAAGGAATTTCTTATTCGACAATTAAATTGCACATAATTTTCGAGTAATACTTGGACCATGGTTATAGTTACACAGTGAAAGGTATACAATATATGAAGCTTCAGTCATTACTCCGCATTCTGAGCAGTTGCCAGCAATGGGCAATTTCAGTTAACAATAAATTACAGTTTGGATCAGATATTTCTGGGGGGACTATTTCGTCCTGGAACGCTTGGTCGGGACCCAGTGTTCTAAAACGATCCGAAAAACTTATTTTCTAGATCCCGATCTCGAGTGATAGATTTGAAATTCCGCCTTGGGCTCACAAATAATCTGAGCCGACATTCGGAATCTGGATCCTGGCTCGGATTCGGATCTAAGTTTCAGAACACTGGTCGTTAACAAACTTTATTTGGAAAAAGAAGCTGACGTTTCGAATCTCCCGAAAATAATTTTCGAACGTGACAAATTTTTTTTACTTTTAAAAAAGCAATAAAAGCATTTGAAAATAACAAGAGTCAATCGCTCAGATACAAGTGTTCAAAATTGTGTAAACGCCAAAGACAAAATTAATACGAATTCTGAATAACCCACCGGCGCTGAACAAAACATTTTCAACAATAATTCAAACCGCTAGTTACACATCTACATAATTTTTTTTATAGATAACATGGCCTTTGAACGCCAAATTTGGAAATTTTTGAATATCAAACTGGCATGCCAGTATTGAAACTACTTCGTGTGAACTATCAGTTAATGTGCCAAGAAAGTTCATAATATATACAGGGTGTAAGATTTTCCCCTTCTTTTTTTCCAATTGGAGAGCGTGAGAACGTTAATGAGAACGATTAATTTTGGGCGAAAACTACGTCTTTCTCAGATTCAACAATCAAAGACAGCGGAATCAAGTTCTATCCAATTTGGGAAAACAGAAGGGAAAAAAACCATTACCACCCTGTGCATTATTGAAGGAAATATAATGAATGCCCTGAAAATTTTTCAGACAACTTACTGATCATGAACCCCTTTGTTTATGGAAACGCATAACCGTGTAATGAAAGCTCCACTATCTGTTTTGGATGGAAACCTATTATCATTATATGGAAACCATTTTTGAAAACCAGAATTAGCAATTTCTGCTGGATGTATTTTTGTTCAAAATAAAAAAAGCCAAAAAGCGTCGGAAAAGACGTGATAATATTGAAAAGGTATTGCAAATTTGTAGCTAGAACGTCTTTACCAAAAGCTCTTGATTGAAGTATAAATTAGCCAAATGTGTGAAGTATTATTATATTGCAAAACTAAATACGAATAAATTTAAAAAAATAGGTAGATTGAAAAATTTAAATCGTTGTAGCATACTATATTGCTCATTTGGCAATATAAGCACTGGCAGGAATTTAAGATTGAAATCATGACACAGCGTGTTGTGTGTTTAGCGATATTGACAAATTCTAGGCGTTCCCTTGCTCCTAGCCCTGGCCTCTCATATCCTTTCATTGCCCCTCTCCCAAATATATTGGTCCCTCAAAACACGGGGGTGAGAAAAAACAGTGGATTTTCAGAAAACGACTCAGTGCATTAGGTTCTTGGTAGATAGCGCAAACTGTGCAACAAATATCAAGGAAATACGTAAAAAGCAATGAATCTGCAGTTAAGGATATCAATATCAGAATTGGGATCTGAAGTTATCAATTTTGGATGGAATGTCATTTTTATTATCCTTTATAAATTTTCTTTCTTACAATTAAAGTGTCAATTCTTGCAAACGATTTATAGTTTTCTAGTTTGTTTTACATAAGCTAATTAGATGGTAAAATTGTATTTGTCTTTTTTTAGCCTTATTCAAGATTTCAGAGCTAACTGAGCTGTTTTTCAAAATTTCAGAATTTACGGGGTCTTTTTAGCTTATTTCAAATTTCATAGCTAACTGGAGGCTTACTTTTTTTCAAATTTCAGTTAATATTTACTGGGTCTTTTTGCCTAATCTTTCAATTTCAGAGCATAACTGGAGCCTTTTTTTCGAAATTTCAGGAATTTTACTGGGGCATTTTTAGCACTTTTTTTCAACTTTCCCAAGGAAATTTTACTGGGGCATTTTCAGCCTTATTTTCCAAATTCAAGATATTTACTGGTGTCTTTCTTTAGCTTATTTATTCATAATTTCAGAGCCAACTGAGAGCTTTCTTTCTTCAAATTTCAGAATTTCTAACTGGGTGCATTTTAGCCTTGTTCGCTGTTTTCTTTTTTTTGTTGTTCGAAACGCCGACCATCGATGTTCTGGCGACCACGTTTCAGTTCCCATTTTTGTGGCGGGAACCTCCGACATCTTCAGTTTGGCGAGTTTCGTTCGGAAGAAATAAAACACCGGGAACCTCGCCAAAAAATCGGGTCTCCCACGGATGCTTTCAGAAGCCGGAAGACGTGACGCGCGGAGACCGGATTTAAACATTGTGAAAAACTTTTCATTTTGCAAGAAATGCGTTTCTGTTCTTTTCATTGTCACAAAAGAATCAAGGGCTTTTGAAAATTGCTCAATCACGTTTATACCTACTTAACATTTCTCTAAATAATTCTTTGTTTAAGAATTAGTCTCAAAATTATTCTACCAGCTACAGAATTGCGTACACACTACAGAAATTGCTACAGAACCGATTCCAAGTCAAATTTTCGAGCTCGATCAAAGTTATATTTTTTCTTTCTCACATTTCACAATTGATCACGTTAAAATGAGATTTGTGATATGATCCTTTCTAATACACATGTTTTACCAGTCTTAAATCACTTTCGAGTTTCTCTCTGTCATATACGTAACAAATTTTCTCAAATTTTTGCGGTACAATTCGAATTCTTCTCGGATTCTGGCTGAAATTGTAGACAAACAAATCTTATTTCTGATTTTGGCTATGATATGTTCGGGAACCTTTATTTTCCTGTCTATATAATGTTAACTATAAAAACGATACATGCGATAGTTTACAGTTGACAAGCTTGTCCTGCAGTATTTGCGATTTTTGCATTGATGTTTGTGTTCTATAGTTACCGTGAATCAGATGTACATTCCGCACAAGTTTCTCCGCGTGTTTTCTCCCGTTAATCTCGATCTCCAATATTTTGTTCCACGAAACATGTGATTATAAGGGGGCACATAATTTTTCACACCACTCGATCTCAGATTTGAGGTTGATTACTATCAATCACGGGCGTCTCCGCAGGATTATCGTGCCACGTCTTTTAATCATAATTTTTTATTATTAATTTGGACGTTTGAAACATAATCATTGATTGAAGTTCTGAGCAAGCTAGAGATAAGAAGGAACGTACTCTCCTCTTTCTCTTCCCGGAGAAAACAAAATTCAGAGGAGACAGAAGGGGAGGGAAGGAAAACTAACTGAGGACCCGAGAAAGGAAGGGAAGGGATTCTCGACATAAAAGTTCTGTTCGTGAATTTTTACTGCGAGTTGATGTGACGCCATTTTTGAGCCTTAGTCTCATCTCTGTAAATAAACTTTCGTCTCGAAATGGAAAATGAAAGTGATGAATAAGTGTTTTAGAAAAGTCAACCGTATTTCTAGCGAGGATCCGAGTCGGCGAATAATTTATTTAAGTGGCAATTTCAAAAAAACTACTATTTCCGATATAGGTATGAAACCGTATGGCAATCATTCAAAAACAGACTTTTGAGCGGGATTTCAAATAAAAATTCTAAGAACATTTTGTTTGATTCATGGCGAAACTACGTAGCTCAATAAGTCGATCACGTTCACGTATAATGAAAAGGACACATAGGTTGGCAAAAATAAGACTGTTTTGTAATCATAACAATTACTTAAATCAATTTTTGAAGATAAATATAGTCTTCAGAGTTTTTAATATACTTTTATACTATTAACCAAGAAGTCCAAAAACGATCACGGTGACCCTTCAAATTGAAGAGAATAAGGTTTTTGTCAAGTACACAATAGTACTCAATCATACGCCAGTATTGTACTGATAGTATTCAAAAAAAGGATATTCGCGTTGATTTTAACATCATGATCACGTTGACCATGGGATTTTTTTGAGAGTCCAGAATAGGTTGGCTAGTTGTGAGAGTAACTCGTATTAGACTTTTTTTTATGGCGACGTCGACATTCTCAATATAATTGGCTTTTTAGACGCTCCGATCATTTATGGACAAGACCGGTTACTAAGTTATCAATAATTAAAAACAAAATAACCGTTCGTGCGTTTTTTTTTTGTGTGCAAAAGAATTTCGTAATCACAATAAATCATTTCATTCGGTAATTAAAAATTCTTAGTTTTTTTCACTATATCCCACTGAAGCGCAAAAATAATCACGTGACGTATATTCAAGAATAAAGGTCGGTCAAAATCTAGTATTTTGTTTCAAAAAGCCTTAACCACTTTTATAATGATGGAGATGTTCTCGTTAGGAGTTTAAGAAGACTTTGCTAAGTAATCAAATGTTCATAAACACGATTCATGGGTGACTTTGAAAGGATTAAGAAACAAGATATTGTTTTACGTACAAAAATAGAATTCAGATTAACGCCAAATAACATTGTTGGATAGTAAACACATTAATTTAAGAGTTAAGACATAAACATATTTTTCAAAAAGGTCACGTGATCTTATTCTTCAGAAAATAAGGAATTAATTTTGACATATTCAAACCATATTATTTAACATTTTTATTTGTTTGCCAAAGTAAGCTCCTCTCAGAGCTACGGAGTTTAATGATCTAGTTTGGTTAAATGATATATAACTTATATCAATCCACCACGACCAATCCCTCTTATATACCATATTGACTTTTTTTTGATAACGATTATTCAAAAATTTCATTGATATCCAGAAACTACGAAATTTTCCCTTGAATAAACGTGATTTTTTCAATAAATATTTAGACACTTATTCAAAAAATATCTTCCTGAATATTTTCCTTTTTTCCTAGCCCTGGTTCTGCAAAAACTCAAATGAGGAAATATTTAGTGAATAATAAAATAAAAAAAATGGGCTTATTATCACTTTTTTGTTCAAGAAATTGGAAACAATGGTCTGATCGGCAATTTTCTTAATCTATTTTTGATAGTTGTGCTCCAGTTTGAGCTATCTAAGAAACTCAATCGGGTAAGTCGTTTTTAGAAGCCGAATTATTCAAAAATATTCGCTAAAAAAGATGGCTCATATGTCGGAGAAGGCCCCGTTATCGATATCCCTTTAGAAAAAAAGGTTGTTTTTTTCTGGTTTGGTCTAGTACAATTCGTACTGCTTAGCGTACCTAATGTACAGACCAAACCAGAAAATATAACAACTTTCTTTCTAAAGGGATTATAGATCGTAACAAAATAATAATTTGTGAATTTTTGAAACAAAATTATTTGTTATTATGATTTTTCGTTCTAATTACCAAACCCCGTGAATCTTGCTGCCAAATCTTGGAAACAAACAAATCGACAATAAAAATTGTTATCCTCCATCAAGTTTTCGACTCTTCTCTTCTTAATAAAAGACTTTTTTCTATAGTCAACGCAGTGTTGATAAATCTTTCAGTGTAGGGTTTTCTGATTGGGGGCACTTTCAAAGTAATCATTGCATAATGCTCTCAGCGTGCATACATACCAGCCAATTATCCAAGTGCACAATTCTTTCAGGTAATTTTGCCTGATCAAAGCTAACTTTTATTTGACTGACAATCAATAAATTTTAGCATACGGTTGCTGTTTTTTGATATGTTCCAGGAAATAATAAATAAAATGATCGTGGAAATTTTTTAATTAACCAGAAAAAAGTCTTCAAAAACGAAAAAAAAATTCTGAAATTTCCTATCATTCGGAATGAGATTTCCAAAATAAATTTCAAGAATAATTCTAAAGTAACGATATCCTCTTTTCACACTTTACTTAAGGGAGGTTGTACATGCTGATTGTTGTCATTGCTGGGTATTTCTCACTGCTTTCGGACGGTCTATAACTTTGGTTTGAAATGTTTAAACTAGAAAAGAGAAATAATTTATGGTTCCGAGAACACTTGTTGTATAAATAAGATAAATAACATCATTATTTGATTCGTAAAAAACTTGTAAATCATAATACGAAAACGATTTTGAAGACTGGTTATTTTTGCTCAGCAGTCAAAAACTTGCGTAAATGATACTGAAATTAATTTTAACTTTCCAAATAAGTTCGTTAATCAAACGCGAAGGAAATTTTCCGTTAACGTTCAGGTCATTCGTAAAAATAAAAAAACTGTTTTCGTAATTTGCGATATAAGGAGCTTATTTGATTTTTATTTTTTTGTTGTTTTTCATAAAAGATTCACCGCATAAAGACCTAACATATGTTGGGATGGAATTTTTGTCAATTTGAGTTGTTCATTGTTTATCAAAGGTGCCGCGCACACTCACATTTCGTTGCAAAGATACTTATTTATAAATTATACCTCTAACTTAGAGGTAATACTTTGTCCAACAGTTTGTCCATTTTCGCTAAATAAAGAGTGTTCTTAAGGGGTTGGTCGTCGCATTTGAAGCCGAGAAACTGGGTTTTCAAAGGCCAATTATCACAAAAGTAGAAACTGTTGGACAAAGTATCCCCTTTAACTAATGTATTTGAGCAAAAATCTTGCAGCCTATAAAAAGGTCGACAGTGACGGATGGCTCGTCCAATCAGAAACGTGCTTACAAAACTGACGGAATTATTTCAAAATGTATCTCCTCCCTGAGTTTTCAAGGTACAACAATGATTTATGACTTAAATTAACCGGACAAAACGTGGGCTGATAATCAAGTTAATTTTTTGAAAATTCTTGTATTTGGTCTCAGTATCACCAAAAAACAGTATTTTGACCTTTTTTACGGGTCTCAATCAAAATCTATCCCCTCCCTGAATTGAAAAGTTACACATTCGAAACCTGCATCAATGTGCAGCTGAAGAGTCCGTGCATATTATCGAGTTGACTTTTGTCTAAATTTCTGACTCGTTTTTTTGTAAATTGTGTTTTAAATTTCCATAAATCAAGAAATTTCATTTTGCTTAAATTAATTATTGTCGAGAAAACTCAAATTGACAAAAATGTGCGAAGCAAATCATTTGAAATTAATTATAATTATTTCTACCTGCTTGGTTGTCCAGAGGCATTAAAAAATCTGGGAATATCTGATAATGGTCCTTTAAAAATTTCCCAGTCATCTCCAGAACTATTTCTCATCTTCACAATGAATTTTTTCGGTTTAAAATCAAATGGAAAAATTGTACTCGACAAATTTCTCTAGAACCGAAAATGCGGTTACTTTCAGGGTTTCGCCTTCTATTGGTTTTGATATGCAAATTGGGTCTGATTTGATGCTGTTTTTTATGAGAAACCCCGATCCAGCCGGAGCATTTTCAGACGAAATAGAGTTACTCATCAAAGGCAAAAAACTAGCTCGAATATTCAGCGGGTATCTTTGAGGTTCGATTAAAACCAATCCGCCGATTTGGTCCAAAATGACTCCTGAGTGAATTGCACTTTTACAAATTGAACTCTCTTCCCCATATTGTGCATTCTGACCCCCAATTACGGGAACGGGAGTTCCGGAACAGTTTGCGGGACATTGCATATACTTCCCGTTC